>JAJPUD010004467.1:0-64543 GCA_023553655.1 Myrmecobius fasciatus
AAAAAAAAAAAAGAAAATCAGAGAAAGGAAACAATGCAAGCAAACCTCAATAGAGAGCATGAAAATGTTATGTTGCGGTCCATATTTCATATCCCTCTCTCTGGGTGTATATGGTTTTCTTCAGTGAACAATTGGAGCTGGTTTGAGACAATTCTTTGTTGCAGAGAGCCATGTCCATCAGAATTGATCATCATGTAATACTGTTGTTGCCGTGTATAATGATCTCCTGGTTCTGCTCATTTCACTCAGTATCAGCTCATGCAAGTCTCTCCAGGCCTCTCTGAAATCATCCTGCTGGTCGTTTCTTACAGAGCAATAATATTCCATAACATTCATATACCATAATTTATTCAGCCATTCTCCAATTGATGGGCATCCATTCAGTTTCCAGTTTCTAGCCACTACACAAAGGGCTGCCACAAACATTCTTGCACATGTGGGTCCCTTTCCTTCCTCTTAAGATCTCTTTGGGATAAAGGCCCAATAGAAACACTACTGGGTCAAAGGGTATGCACAGTTTGATAACTTTTTGAGCATAGCTCCAAATTACTCTCCAGAATGGTTGGATCCGTTCACAGTTCCACCAACAATGTATCAGAGTCCCAGTTTTCCCACATCCCCTCCAACATTCATCGTTATCTTGTCATTTTAGCCAATCTGACAGGTGTGTAGTGGTATCTCAGAGTTGTCTTAATTTGCATTTTTCTGATCAATAGTGATTTGGAGCACCTTTTCATATGACTAGAAATAGTTTTAATTTCATCATCTGAAAATTGTTCATATCCTTTGACCATTTATCGATTGGAGAGTGGCTTGAATTCTTTTTGTTGAGGCAATTGAGGTTAAGTGACTTGCCCAGGGTCACACAGCTAGGGAATGTTAAGTGTCTGAGACCAGATTTGAACCCAGGTCCTCCTGACTTCAGGGCTGGTGCTCTATCCACTGCACCACCTAGCTGCTCCGTGGCTTGAATTCTTATAAATTTGAGTCAGTTATATATTTTAGAAATGAGGCCTTTATGAGAACCCTTAAATGTAAAAATGATTTCCCAATTTATTGTTTCCCTCCTAATCTTGTCTGCATTAGTTTTGTTTGTACAAAATCTTTTTTAATTTAATATAATCAAAATTATCTATCTGGTGTTCAATTAAGAGTTCCAGTTCTTCTTTGGACACAAATTCCTTCCTTTTCCACAGACCTGAGAGGTAAACTATACCGTGTTCCTCTAATTTTCTTATAATATCATTCTTTATGTCTAAATCATGAACCCATGGAAAGAATTTTTTTAAAGCACCAAATTGCATAAAGGTGAGCAGTTATTTTGGAGAATTGGGAACCCCTGAATTTACAGTCCAGGACTAAGGACATTATAGTCAATATGCAAATATTTATTGGACTTTTGTCACATTCTAGGTAAAGTGAGAGATAGAAATGAAGTACTCAGATCCAGCCCTGGGAAGCTTGAGTGGAAAGCTGTGTAAATTCATTGCCAAATTAGAGGTGCAAGTAGGATCATAGGAAGGAGAGAATGTTGTGGGCTGAAATAGTCATGGAAGGCTTCATGGAGGAGGAGGTTGGATTTGAACTGGGTTGGGTTCAGGAGGCCTAAATAGGCAGGGGACAAAGGTGAGTGCTTGTAGGAAGAAAGGGAGGAAAGTTTAGGAAGAGGTCTGTTTAATGGGGGGAAAAATTAAATGGAAAAAAAAATTTTTTTGAACGCTATAGTGGAGGCCTTGAAGGCCGGGCTAACAGCAGTGCCTTTCCTCCTTTGTGCTCCTCAGATCTGGCCGCTTGCACGCTTGCATCAGGTAAAGCCGCTTGGGGGCGTGGTTGCTCCCATAGACTGTCGGGTAAGTTCCTGAGCCTGGCGCCAGGGGGCCTTGAGAGCTTGGGATGCAACTCCAGGACTACTGCAAAAGGACTGAGGCCCCACCCCGCGCCCCGAGCCCCACCCCGCGGTGGCGCTGCTCCATTCTAATTGGCAAGATCAAAACAGAGGTCTGTTTCTGTAAGTCCGACGGCCCGGGAGCGAGAGACTTCAGGGAGGGGTGGGGGAGACGTGCACGAGGGCGCGTAAGCAGCCTCGGCCTCGGGCGCGCGCGCATCCTGAAGAATGTGTCACACGCCTCTTCCTCTTTCTCTCCTCTCCCCTCCCCTCTCCCCCTGCTCAGGCAAGCACACACTCACACACACCCTTACCCCGCCCTGTACTAACACAGGGGCACGATGTCTCTCACACTTTCTCATACACGTCTCTCATACACTGTCTGTCGCGTAGATTGTCACTCATATGTCTCATACACTCAAAGTTTGTCATATACTGCCTGGCCACTCATGTCTTTCATATATTATCCCACAGTCTGTCACTCATGTCTCTCATACATTGTCTCACAGTCTCTTATACACAGTCCCACAGTCTGTCATATGTAGAGTCTTACTCATGTCTCTTATACATTGTCTCAAGTCTCATACATTGTCCCACTCTATCTCATACAGTTTCTAATTCATGATTCTTATATGTTGTCTCAGTCTCATACATACACTGTTCCACTCTGCCATATACAGTCTCTTGTGCATGTTTCATTGTTTCACACAGTCTCTCATACACTTTCCCACAGTCTGTGGGATAGACTGTTTCGGTCACATATATCTCACACACTCAAAATTTGCCACATACTGTCTCTGTTACACATGTCTTTCTTATACTATTCCGCAGTTTGTTATTTTCTATTTCTGTCACTCTGGTCTCATACATTGTTTCACAGTCTCTCATACATTTTCTCACAGTCTGTCATATGTAGTTTCACTCATGTCTCTTATACATTGTATCAAGCCTCATACATTGTCCCAGTCTATCTCATACAGTTTCTAATTCATGATTCTTATACATTGTCTCAGTCTCATACACTGTTCCACTCTGCCATATATAGTCTGTCACATGTCTCTTATACATTGTTTCACAGTCTCTCATACACTTTCCCACAGTCTGTGGGACAGATTGTTTCGGTCACATATATCTCCCACACTGCCTCTGTTACTCATGTCTTTCACATACTATTCTACAGTTTTTTATTTTCTATTTCTGTCACTCAAGTCTCATACATTGTTTCACAGTCTGTCATATGTAGAGTCTCACTCATTTCTCTTATACATTGTCAGTTTCATATACTGTTCCAGTCTGTCATATATAGTCTCTCACTCATGTCTCTTATGCATTGTCTCACAGTTTCTCATACACTGTCCCAGTCTGCAATATACATCTCTCACTCATGTCTCTCATACATTGTCTCATAGCCTCTTATCCACTGTCCCAGTCTGTCATATATAGTCTCTCATTCATGTCTCTCGTACATTGTCTTATAGTCTGTCATATTCCATCTCTGTCACTCATGTGTCTCATACACCATCAGTGTCTCACTCATGTCTCTTATACACTGATCCCTACTCTTTCATATTACTATCTCTTTCACTCACATATCTCATATACTGTTACAGTCTGTCATACTGTTTCTCACATTGCCTTTCATACACTGTTGCACAGTCACATGCTATCTTTTTCATGTGCCTTTTATTGTACAGTCAGCCATATACTCTTTCACACAGTCATATATCATCACACACATTGTCTTTGAGGCATCATCTCACTTTTATGTAATTGCCTCTTTGTTATAAAATGTCTCTGCTTTTGTCACTTTCATATACCATCTCTAATCTGTTGTACACGTTCTCTTTTGTATATATTGCCCACTATACACTAACTTTGCTATACACAATATCTCTGTTACAAGCAATGTCTCTGATATGCTTTCTTGCAAAAATGACATCACATTTTCTGTCATGTGCTGTGTCTGTCATTTACATTGTCTTAACACAGTTTTCCAGTTGAATTTTCTACTATACACCTGTCATACATTGTCTCATACTTTGTCATATATTATCAAACCACACACTATCTCTGTCACTATCTCACACACATTGATTCTTCATATTCTGTCACAACAGTGTCTGTTACATACATTATCTCTCTTATACTCTCACAATTGTCCTTCTGTCATACACTTACTCTGTTATAAATTCAGTCATATATATATACTGCCTGTGTCATACATGATCCTTTTGTCATACATTATTTTTAGATTATCAAAAATCTTTTGCTCTATCTTTCTGGAGTAAAAACTATTTCCTTCTCACACATTTCTGTCATATGCAATTTCTATCACACACAGTATTTCCTTACCAGACTGTCTCTCTTTATCACAGTATTTTACTGTTGCATATTCTGAATCTCAGTCATGCAGTTTCACAGTCATTTTGTCTCTCACAACCTCAGCCTTTTGGTCATATACGCCAGCTTTCTTATTTATACTCTATCTCTCTTAGTCTCTCTGACATACAATTCATCATAAATTGTCTCTCTGTCTCCTCACAAGCTCAATTTCCCTGACAAATATATTTTTATACACACATATATTTTTTCACTATCTGTCATACACTATCTCCCTATTGTATCTTCTGTCTCATATGTTCTTCCTTCTGTTATATGCTCAATCTCCTTGTCACACACATTGTGTCTGTTGTCACACACTTCATCTTTCTTTTAGACTTTTTCTTAGAGTCTCTCTCTGTCTCTGTTTCTATCTCTGTCACTCTCTCATCACATAAAATCTTTTCTTAAAGAATTTAACTATATCTGCTTTGGGCAGGGGGAGGATACACATGGAGATGATGGAATAAGAATATTAGAGTTAAAGGTAATTTAGAAAGCTAGTCCACTCACTTCAATTTATATATAAAGAAACTGAAGCCAGGAGAGGCAAGGACAAGCTCTGGAGTCACAATGTATACAATGGCATTAGTAATATAAAGGAAAACAATATCGAAAGATTTCAGAACTCTGGTTGATGTAGTCTCCAATTGTGAGTCCAGAGTTGGTGAAATCATGCTCTCTCTCAGTTTCTGTTACTTATCCTTTCTCTATATCCCCAATTCCATTTCTTTCTTTCATTCCATCTCCTTCATAGTCTCTCTCATGCTTACTCTCTCATATCCTATCTTTCCTGCACTTTCTCAAATATTCCTGGATGGGGACAAATACAAACCCTCAAGAATCCAAAATATTGAGATGCTTCCAAGATTCAAATTAGTTCCATTTAAGCCCAGGGTTGCCTTTTTGTGGTGACCCAATCTACAGGTTCCATTAGATTTTTTAATGTGAAGGACAGGAAAATTATCTAGTACTACCTTGTCATTTTAAAGATGAAGGCTGTCTCCTCCACTATGAAATACCACTGCCAGTTTCTGGTCTGTCTTGAAACTGGTAGGACTTCTTGTGGGTGAGTTCATGGTCAATAGTTATGGACATACAGAGGCCTTTGCTGATTGGACTGTTCAATATCAATTCCATCGTCCAAGGCACATCCTCCCTTTTGCCAAATATTCCCTCAAACAATACTTTGTGAGATACCATTGTGTAAAATATGTTAAAATCGTTGAGCTGTTCCTAAGAACTAGCCCGAAAACCTTTTTGCCCCTTGTTTTCTTGGCCTAAATTCCATCCTTCCTTTCCCCTCCAGCCTACGGAATCTATCCCTTTTCTCTGCTTCTTCCTTCCTTTGTCCTGGCTACTTGTCACCCATTTGCCCTACAACATTTGGAGTCTATCTCCAGCTACCCTTCCCCACTCCCTGGTTTCTCTCTCATCTGTCTTGATTGCCTCTCTGCCTCTGACCTGCTGAGTTGTAGTTTTCTTCTGTTGATTGACAAGGGCCGGTGCTGATTCAGGGGAGAGGGTTGGGCTGGGGAGCGGGGTGCATACATAACCCTATATCTCACAGCTGTGGGAAGGAATGAGCTTCCCAAAGCCTTTTTCTCTCCCCCTTTCCTATTTTGTGATAAGAGCTGAAGGGCACCAGCTGAGAATTTTCTTGAATTAGGGTGAGGCCTCAAATAGTCCTCAATTCATCTTCTGGCATACTTTTAGAGAAATGGATCACTGAATTAGGCCTGAGTTCTAATCTTGCTTTTGCTCTTAATTTGTTGTGTGACCTTGGAAAATACATTCCACTTCTTTGAGTAGCAATTTCTTCCTGAAGAAGACTTGGTAGAACTAGACTTCAGATTTCATTAGCAGAGCATCACATAAAATCATCTCTGAAAGGATTTAGGTATATCTGCTTTGGGCAGGGGGAGGATACACATATAGCTGATGGAATAAGGATATTAGAGTTAGAAGTACTTTAGAAAGCTAGTCCACTCACCTCATTTTACAGACGAAGAAACAAGCCTAGAGTGGCAAGGAAGAGTTCTAGAGCCACAATGTATACAATGACATCAGCAATATAAAGGAAAATAATATCAAAATCATGCTTTCTGGTCTCTGGGCAGAAAGTGGTAGACAGCAGGTGCAGAGTGAGGTACATATTTTCAGACGTGACTAGTATATTTGTTTGATTTACTATATTTCTTACAAAGGAGAGTTCTGTTTAGGGGATGGAGGGGATCATGGGAAAAACAATGATTTTTTTTTAAAGGAATCTATAAATCTTTATTTTAATTTTTTAATTTTTTTTCTTTATTAAAGGCCTGGTAGAGAAGAGGAGAGACTAAGTTATGGTAAGAATGAAAAATAGATTTAGAATGAATGAGGCAAAGGGAAAGATGAAAAGACAATATATTCATGCTAGAAAAAAGAATTTTAGAGCTTGAGATAATGAATGTAGAATAGTTTTGGGTGACCTTTGAGGTTTAAGGTGTGGCTTTGTTCTAAGATGTCTAAGAGAGTGAAGATGTAAACCTCTGAGAGGTTTAGGTGTTTAAAGGGATATCAAAATAAATTTTGAAATCTCCACCATAGGTCAATATTTCAGCATTGGTCAATATAGAAGCACCATATCCTCTTTTCATGGTTGTATTTCAGAATAGAAGACAATTCTGCAAGTGGTAATTCCGGGTTGCATGTGGGCAAGAAAGAACTCAGACTTATGAAGAGGTAGTTTTAGTCAGTAAGACAAATAGCCCATAAGTATTTGCCAAGCCCCTGGTAAAAGTAAAAAGTAAAATAAAATCCCCCGAAGCAAAAATCTTTACCCTTCTATATCACTTTATACTTTTTCAAATCCTCTTCTAAATGATCTCATTTAATTCTCAAAATAGTCCTGAGGGGGTAGACTAGACAGTGCAGTGTATTGGAAAGATAACTGGAATGAAAGTCAGAAGACTTGGGTTTGAGTCTTTGTTTTTGGCAGCTTATCCTTCTCAGAAACCTATCTCTAGAATCAAATACAAACTCTTTCTTTGAGTGTTTAAGGCTTTTTATAATTTGTTCTATCCTACTTTTTTCAACCCCATTTCTCTTTTTTTATTAAAACTTTTTATTTGTAAAACATATGCATGGATAATTTTTGAACATTGATCCTTGCAAAGCCTTCTGTTAAAAATTTTCCCCTTCTTTCCCCCAGCCTCCTCCCCTAGATGGCAGGTAGTCTAATACATGTTAATTAAGTTTTCAACCGTATTTCACATTACTCCTTTTCACATAGTATCTATTACAGCTAACTAGGGCTTTCAGTTTTTCTCTCTAAAATGACCATTATATCCACTGGCTCCCATTCATTCACTATGGCTGCCCATCATGACAGGAATGCACTCCTTTCCTCTCTATTTTTTTCAGAAACTTTCCTTAAAAGGCCCCACTGAGATGCCATCTCCTCTTGAAGTTCTCCATGATCCCCTCAAGTGTTAGCACTGGCTCACTCCTCAGATTTTCCTAGAGCACCTTAATCTTTCCCTACCTTTTATTATACTTATTTACATATGTGTTATATCTTTGCAGCACCCTTCTTCCCATATGAGGATATATCTTAGGAAATAGATGATAAAAGTTCACAAAAATAATAATAATGGTTGACATTTACATAGAGCTTTAATGTTTGCAAAGCACTTTATAAACATTATTTCATTTAAGTTTTGCAGTAACCCTGTGAACCAATTGCTGTTTTTATTTCCATTTTATAAGGAAATTGAGGAAATTTGTAAGGAAATTGCAGGTAAAACTTTAAGGATAGATTTAAATCCAAGGTCTTCTGATCCTAGGTACCATGTTCAATCCACTGCAAAAGGTGAAACCTGAGGGTGCATGTTGTAAAGAGATGCACAGGGGTAAACAGGAGGAGTCTCCTCTAACTTCCTCATTCCCTTCTTTAGAATTATAGAATGGCAGAGCTAAAGAGGGGCTTCAGGAATAATCAGGTCCAACCCTTTGATTTTATAGATCAAGAAATCAGGGCCTCAATAAAGTGAAGTGACTTTGGCCAAGGTCATCCCTAATTTCTGACTAGGGCTCACCACTAACTAAATCTCAATTCAGACCCATTTATCCCATTTAAGCTATGGGCAGGATCTTTTGTCTCCCTCAGATTTGTGCTTTTCTAGCTTTTTCTATCCTAAGAACAAATCTCTCTCATGTGCCTTTGTACATTTTGTCCTCCATCTCCTGTCTCATTCTTGTTCCCAGATACCCTGAGTGATATCCTGCTCTCCCTTAGACAAGCTGGTGTCTGCTTCCCGCCCAGCTTCTGAAACCTGGCTCACAGGAGACATCACATGCTCTTATTATGACAGCATCAGACAGCACTTTGCAGAGGTGATGGAATACCAACTTGTTCCTTCGACATAAGGAAGGAATCTCAGTATTGGCTCTTTGGTACTGGACCCATTCCCTCTTTTTGCCACTTTCCAAAGGCTTTAACCTACATAGCAACATCAAGAATTCCCAGTCTGGTTAACCCCATAGTGCCTTCCATCTAGCATTCTCTCCTCAAAAGGGACATCAAGGGACAAACAAGAAGCTTGTTCTCTCTAGCTGATCTCAACGACAAGCGACCCTAATTTTTCTTAATTATTCATTCTGGTCTGCCATTCCTGAGTTTATTTTGAATGCCTTTCTATTTCTAGGCCAAACTACCTCTTAGGAGTGACAGGTAGTACATCCATAATGTGTAAAACAAAATGGGACTTCCTTTAATTTGTCCTAAAATAACCTCCTTCAAACTGAGGCCCAGACAGGGTAAATAATTTATCTGAAGTCATACCAGTTAGTGGAAGAATTGGGATAATAGCACAAATCTTGAGAGTCTGGTGGTTTCTCTATGACCTCACTTTGCTTTTCCTACATTCATCTTTTCTTCATTTCTTTGTTTTTAGGTTTTATATAAATTTAATTTTAAGGCTCTTGTCCTTGATCTCCTCAGGCTACTCTGGAACCACAGAATGTTTTAGACCTGGAAGCAATAGCTTGGTACACTAGAAACACTCCTGAATCTTGAGTCAGAGGATCTGGATTCATATTTGTACTGTGCCATTTCTACCTGTGTGACCTTGAACAAATCACCTGGTTCTTCATTTCCTTGTCTGTAATACAATGTTTCAGGACATTTACTTCCAGTACCATTACCTTGGGGTATTTTCTGTGTGACCTAAAATAATAAACTTAATAAAATTAAATTTTATAACTTTACATTTTATGGAGCATTTGCATAATTATCATTCTTTTGATTCTCATGTCAACCCTATGAGACAGGCATGGCAGGGATTATTATCTGCATTTGGGAGAGGAGGATACTAAAATTCAGAGAAATCAAGTCACTTGTTTAAGGTAGTGAATTAATAGTAGATTGTAGGCTCCTGAGATCAGTCAGGCAATTGATGAGCATTAAGTGTCTGCCATATGCCAGGCATTGGTGGGTGCTGGGATGCAAAGATGAAAAAGGAAAGAATCTCTACCCTTAAGGAGCTGACATTCTCACAGGGAAATAACATGAATTTCCTTAAAACATTTTAGAAGCATTAGTTTTGCTCTTCTGGAAGACTCCAGCTCCAAAGCTAAGATGATACTCGAATCCAGCATTCTTTGTTACAGATGAAGAAACTGAGCTCCAGAAAATGGAGTTCACTTTTCCAATGTTACAATGTTCAAAGTTAATGTTTGAACAAAGATCAGAAGCCCTGGCCTCTGTACTCCCAGTCCTGAGGGAACCCTTTTTCATTTTAACATAAAGAGACCACTTTGTATTAGTTGTTTAATATTTCCAGTTTCCCCAAGGTAGAAGCAATGCCTGGGCAGTCCTAAATCTGGGCTTACCCTTCTCTTTCTCCCAACTTATTTCTCATGGTGGAAGGCAAGTCACTTTCATGTAGGCTCTAGCTATCCCTTGGAGGGGGGAGACACACCTAGGGGTCTCATCTCCTGGATCTAAGTATCACCTCCCTACCCCCCCACAAAGAAAGGAGGGAACTTTGAGGGCTTTTCTGTGGCCAGGCAGATTTCCCCGACACATTGGCTTGGTTGTCCTAGTGACTGTGTGACCCTTCTCCCTCCCCTTTCTTCTCCCCCTCCCCATTGCCTGACACCATATAAATAGAGGCACAGAGCAACTGGGAGTTCTTGGCAGTCACCATGAGGTCGCTGGCTCTGCTCTGCTGCTGCATGGCTTCTCTCCTGCTCTCAGGGAAAGCAGGTATGACCCTTTGGGTGGGAGACATTAGGTGGCTGGATAGAGTGGGGTTTGAGCACCCTAGCAAAAAGGGAAAGTTGGAAAGATCATCTTGCTTGTCCCTGATCCACCCCCTCCTACCCCTTATCTCCCAACTTTCACTCTGACAACCGTTTCTGGGGTGGAAAGGTCCCAGGTTTCTTCATATTAAATTTTCCTAGCTTGCTGGCTTTACCCAGCCCTCACCTTTTTACCCCTATGTCTGAGGTGGCAGAGGAAGGATTTAGTACTGGGAGAATTGTGGAAAACAGTTTGGGGAATAGGGATAGCTGGGGAGACTGGTGATGGGGGTGGGGAGGAAGTTCTAAAAGGAGCAATCTGCCTGATCTCAGGCCAGACCTTGGAGGGGGCATATATACAGGATGGGATTGGGAATGGAAGTGGAGCTGGGGTAGTGATGAACTCTAGGGAGCCTCTAAAGGAAATACTTCAAACCTTAGAATTGGAAGAGGTTTTAGAGGTCACCTATTTCAAACACACCCTCAGTGATTTTAAGAGATGGTGGCAGGAAACTCCAGATACCTTTCTGTTTTATAGGAGTGAGATCAACTGGGGACAGAATCACAGATAGGGAAAGAGACAGGGACTGTGATAGAATCAAGACTGAGTTGGGAACAAGGTCTGGCCTGGGGTCAGGAGTGGGATTGAAAAGGGGTCCAGAGCTGTTGCTTTTCTTTTGACATCTCAGCATTTTGTGTGGTCGAGAAGGTAGCTTGGGTTACAGCATGGAAGTTATTTATAGGCTGTGGAGAGGACACTGGATCAGTTTGCTCCCCCTCCTTTGATTTGGGCCCTGATGTGCGAATGGTTGAGGTTAGGCTCCTTTAAGCCATGCTCCCAGGAGTGCAATGGGCTGCTTCAGGGGCTGGCTCAGGATTCCCATTACCATTTTGGCTTTTCAGAATTGGGCAGTTCCAGTATAGACCCAAGCTTTCTACGATGTACTAGCAGGGACATCCAAGGACCTGAGCTCTGAGCTTCTTGTGTCACCCTGACTCTTTTTCTTACTGGTAGTTACAGTTAGAAATGGAATGTAACCAGGGCAGACCTGATGGAGGAGCGCCCCTCCCCAGGCCTAGAGGGGTGGGGAAGGGGCCTGCAGACCTCAGCATGTGCTGCTGGGCCCTGCCCTTGTCTGCCCTTGAGTTAATTTGGTCTCCCTGGGGCTGCAACGGCAGAAGCTGCTGCGTATTCCAGGCGGCTGTCAGGTAGCTAAGTATGGAAACAGCCTGGTAATTGGATCCTGAGTCCCAAGCTGCCGCCACCACCCCTACTCTCCTGGCTCTCCCCTGCTTTGGCCTCTTCCCCCCACCCTGCTGGGCCACAGCTGCTGCCTCCCCTGCACTGTCACAGGGGCCAGGGGGCCAGGGAGTTTTAGCCTTTTAAGGATATCCTTTATCCTTCCTTCTAAACAAAGGGGCTTGAACCCTATGGACACGGGTATCTCATTGACCCCACTGGGTGGGCAGGCAGGATTCTTTCCACAGACTCTTGTCTTTTTCTATCCTTTATAGAAAGAGAATAAAAGGAAGATGGTCTTTCTCTTTTCACTGGAGGCTATTCTGCCTTGTTCATACCTGGTTTCAGAAATCTTCTTCTAATAGAGACATGGAATCATCTTGTCTTAACTTCCAAGGAAGGAGAGATCCTAAGTGGGCAGGAATTATGAATTCTGCCTTCTTAGAATGAGACACAAGTTCCAGCCTCTTGGTAACTTGTGTTTTATTTTCCTCTTCAATGATACATTTCACTTCTGGAATAGTGACTCTTCCTTTACCTCCAAATGGGAGATACTGTCCCGCAATGATTTTGCTCCTTCCCCAAACTGCAGCTGATTATATCCCTGGATTGATGCCCTTCTTGGTGGATTTCACCATCCAGATGGCAGCTCTCTCTCTTAAATTCTATCCTCTGAATGGTAGTTCTTCTCTTCCATCTTTGGCTAGAATTATATATTTCCATGATAAAATTTCACCTCATTCTTATGACAAATTATATATTTGTACCCCAATCCCAATCCACTTTTGCTCATCTCCCCTAAAGTATTCTAATTTTACTGTCCCTAGTAGGTGAACTTTTGGTGACAGAATCAAGAAGAATGAAAGGGAAGCAGATTAGCCTTTTTAAGCCCTGTTCCTTCCTCATGGAGTGAGGTTTCCAAGAAAATCTCTTTGATCTCAACATATATGCTCTTGAGTCACTCTGGGCAAAGCTCTTTGGATGGGGAGGGGTCTCTCCTTTCATAAGCCCATCTTGGAAAGCTTAATATAACCTCTGTTCCCTGGTTGATATCATCTGGTAGATATCTGGCTTTTCTACCCAGAATGCTCTTAGAAAAAGCAATCAAGTTAATCTGGGCCATATCCACATCAACATACCACTTTGCTTCTATAACTTTTTAATATTGTTGTCAATTTCCTGTTTCCTCAAGGATGATCCTTTGCTCATTTTTATTTCAATGAGCTGGTTTAGTGGAGGATTTGATGTTCCTCCAAAATACCTTAGAATTAAAATCCAAGAGGTGAAAAGCTCCTCAGAAGTGAATTAGCCCAAATCTCAATTTGTGAATGGGGAAACAGGCCAAGCCCTAAAAACCGTCTTTAAAGAGAGGAAAAAGATGATCATACTGTGACAGCCTTCCACCTTGATTTCTCCTTCTTAGAAGAGGCTTGGGGAGGCATTCTACAGATCCATATGGAAATTTTGGAGTAATAATGCAGACTGTGGGGAGGGGAAGAAGGCATACATCTATTGTGCAGCATTACTCAGGGAACATGCTAAAGAATGATGCTTTCAGTTATCTGTCTCTCCATGGGCTTCCTGTGGAGTCAGAAGGAAAGCCAGGGAAATATTTCTGTGGACTGTATAATTACTGGCACCCATTGGCAAGGATTGGTTTGGGAGCATAATGGTTGCCTATCCATTTGACATAGAGATGTGAGGTTAGATCTGGGTGCTTCCCTGCCTATTCATCTTTCATTCTTCTGTTGCATCCAATGCAATTTCACTCCAGCTCTCCTAGGATTCTCCTCCTTACAGACTCTTAAGGCTTCCTTTTTATCCTATCCTGTCACATAGTGTCAAGAACTCTTATTTGATGTGCTCTGGCAGCATTGCTCCCTCAGTACTCCAAAGGTAACTTGACCTCTTTGAGAGCTTGTGGTTACAGTCAGTGAACCCCCTAAGGTCTGGTTTCTGATGATTCCCAGAAAGTGGCTATCTGTCATTCATTGTGACCTTCTTAGTGGTACAGACCCACTTCTTGCTATATATATAATAGGAAGGTATGCTGAAGGGATGAGATCCTACCCAAGTCTCATCCCCAATCTATATTTAAAGGGCCTTTTTTTCATTTTCCAATAAACCAGTGATGAAAGGGCTGATCAATCTAGTATATGTTATGGACCATATGCCAATTAGAGAACCTCTTTACTTCTTTCCTCTTTCCCTTCCCTCTCCCCCTCCAAAGATCAGAGAATACCATGCATGATTGGACCAGCTTGATCCTGAAGCAAACCAAAGCTCTCCAAGCTGCATTTTCTTTCTTCCTTTTTAAATATCTAGTGGTGTGTAAACTAACTTGGTCATCAAATTTTAATTCATCATAATGTATCATAGAACAAAGACTATCAGAAGTAGAAGGATCTTTAGAACTTAGAAGATAGACCCAGTAGGAGCCTTAGAATATAAAATGGTAGAGCTGAAGGGGGCCATAGAACTCAGAATGGCAGAATTGAAAGGAGTATATAGTATGTAGATCTGGAAAGCTGGAAAAGCCTTATAGAAATTTAGAACTAGAAGGATTCTTAGAACAATATTTAAGATGTTCAGAACCTTAGAGTTCATGTAGTTGGATTCTCTCATTTTGTAGGAAATTATAATTGACTTGCTCAAAGTCATACACCTTGTGAGCTGTAGAATACAGACTATTACCTAGATCATCTGATTACTCCTAATCTAGGGGTTTTCCCTACTACATCAAGATGCTTTCTACAGATTAATTACCAACATGAAAAACAATGTTTTGTTTTTAAAGTAGGGAAAGGGTTAGTTGTATGCATACATGTATTTCAGTTTAATTTGAAAACCACTTTTATCAAAGGATGTTCTTTCATATGGTCTATTTAGAAGAGAAAGAAGTTCTATTAAGTCATAAAAATTCAAGTAGGATGACAAGGTCAAACCTGGGAGAGTTAGACTTGGGGCAGTACATGTAATAAATTTTTATATAAGCCTGTAAGTATGTTGCCATGAATATATATAAATATATATAAATATAAATATATATATATATATATATATATATATATATTTTATATGGCAAACTCAAATAAACTTTTTGGATTTGGAGGATTAGTTGGGTGTTCACGATCAAGATCCCTTATCTTGGACAGGCTTATTAGAGGAGGCAAGCTTACGGTTGTGCTTTAAGAGTCAGAAAGGATGGGCTTGGGCAGATCATAGGTCTGTTTAGGCTTAGAGGTAGAACAAGAAGACACATGGGCTTTAATGGAAGAAGAGATAGATGCTCTGGGAAGTTTGGAGTTTTGAATAAGTAGCTAGAATAGAAAATAACACGTTGATTAGGGAGGTCATTTCTAATTGCAACCCCAAACTTTTCAGATGTGAAGAAACTGGGTATAAAGATTATGCATTAATCCACGGGAATTGGAATTTATTATATCATGGCCTAGATTTGACTGTGTTAAGAGGACTTATATATCTTTCCATCACCTTTACCTTTTCCAACTGCAGTTACATGATGCTTGTTATGTTGTATAGGAATTGGGAGGATAGTGCTATCCTTCCAATTTGGGATCATCACATTGCAGAATTTAATTTGATGAACTGAGCTTCTTGCTGGATAATTTTCTCTAAGCAAGGGTTTCTTCACCTGGATGTCAATGAACTCCCAACATGGATAGATTTCTAGGGTCTGTGAACTTGAATGGAAAAAATATATCTTTATTTTCACTAACTTCTAACTTTAACTTAAAGCTTAAGTTAAAGTTAAAAACTTAACTTTAGTATTTCTTTTAATTAAGAATTTAAAAAAAATTAACAGCTTTTTATTTTCAAAATACATACAAAAATAATTTTCAACATTCACCCTTGTAAAATCTTGTAATCCATATTTTTTCCTCCCTCCCTTCCCTCCACCCTCTCTCCTAGACAACAAGTAATTCAATATAGTTAAACATGTGCAATTCTTCTAAACATATTTCCACATTTATCATGCCGCACAAGAAAAATCAGATCAAAAAGGAAAAAAGTGAAAAAGGAAAAAAAAAGCAAGCAAACAATAGCAAAAAAGGTGAAAATACTTTAATTAAGAATTAAAACAAAATTTTCTCTGAAAAAGTTCATAGTCTTCACCAAACTTCCACAGGAGATTATGACTCTTAAAAAGGTTTACTCTCTGCTCTAAGGAGATGAAGTGCCTAGGGATATCTTTGGATCAGGACAGGGAAAGGTTGATGGTCAGATAATTAACCTGATACACTAGAAATCCAACAGGGACTGAATGAAATCAGGTGAATCAACATGTATGTTAAAGTTGGAAGGCATCTTAGATCAATTATAATTTACATTTAAGTAGTGCTTTGCTTTAAAGCACCTTCACTCACAACAATCCAGTGAGGAAAGTATTACAAATATTATCCCCATTTTGCAGATGAGGAAACTGAAAGTCTTAGAGATTAAATGCCTTGTCCATAAACCTATAGCTAGCTAGCAGTTGTCCAACCTGGAAAATCTTAAATCTAGCACTATTTCCAATACATCACACTACTTCTGTAATAGGCATTTTTAAACCTTCTTTTGTGTCATAGATCCTTCAGTAATCTCCTGAAGTTTATAGATCTCTTCTCAAAATTGTTGTTCAACAACTTGCTGCTGTTTTTTGATGTATAAAATAAAATTCATAGGTTACAAAGGAAACCAAATATATTAAAATACCATTATCTAAATATTTTTTAAAAGCCAGTTTATGGACATAGGGTAAGAATTTCTGCTCAAAGCACTTTTTGTGGTGGCAAAGAACTGGAAATTGGATGTATGTTTTTCAGTTGGGGAATAGTTGAATAAGTGATTGTATATGAATGTAACGGGATATCATTGTTCTGTTAAAAAATGGCCAACAGGCTGATTTCAGAAAAGCCTGGAAAAACTTCCATGAACTGATGCTTAGTGAGGTGAGCAGAACCAAGAGGACATTGTACACAGTAACAAGAAGATTATGTGATGATCAACTGTGATGGACTTTGGTCTTTCCAACAGTGAGATGATTCAAGGCAATTCCAATAGCTGTGTGATGGAAAATGTCTTCTGCATCCAGTGAGAGAACTGTGGAGACTGAATGTGGATTTTCACCTTTTGTTGTTATTGTTTGTTTGCTTGTTTTTTTTTCTTTCTTGTGTTTTTTTCCCTTTTTGATCTGATTTTTCTTCTACAGCATGACAAATATGGAAATATGTTTAGAAGAATTGCACACATTTAACCTACATTGAATTGCTTGCTATTTATGGGAGGAGGTAGGAGGAAGGAGAGAGAAAAATTTGGAAAAATTTAAGATTTTGCAAAGGTGAATATTGAAAACTATCTGTATATATTTGGAAAAACAAAAAAGGTACTAACAAAAGAATTTCTGTTAAAACATAGCTATCAAGCTTGTCCAAATTCCTCATTTTATACAGGAAAAAACAGGTCCAGAGATGGGAAATAACTTCTTTAAGGTCACACAGCTAATTAGTGGCAGAGCTAGAGTTGAAAACTAGAGTTTCTGACTTTGTCCAATATTCTTTCCACTATATCAAGCTCTTAAAAAACTGAACTGGAAATTATGGTGCAGAGTCTCCCCTCCCCCATTTTATGCCATTTTCCCATTTTGTGGCACCCTTCCCCTTCTGCTAAGTACAGTCGCCTAAAATCCTTATGCTGTACCTTCTATCTCTTCTTTTCTACCAAATTTTGCTAGTAGGAAAGGATTAGAAATTTATTCAAACTGAAGTACAGAGATCTGATAATTGTTTAAAATGTTACCTTCCTGAAAAATCTGTCTTTCCAGTGGAATCAGCATTGTAAATGAAAGGAATAAACCTTTAAAATGGAATTCCAGGCAGTGGGTCTTTTTTTTTTTAAATAAATTTTTTATTTTTTATTTTTTAATTGTATTTTATTTTTCCAAATACATGCAAAGAAAGTTTTCAATATTCATCTTCATAAAACCTTGTATTCCAAATTTTTCTCCTCCTCCCTCCTTCCCCCTCCCCAAGATAGCAAGCAGTCTGATATAGGTTAAATGTGTGCAATTCTTCAAGCATATTTTCATATTTGTCATGCTGAGCAAAAAAAAAAAATCAGATGAAAAGGGGAAAAAACATGAAAAAGAAAAAACCCTCAAGCAAACAAAAAAATAACATCAAAAAAGGTGAAAATACTATGCTTTGATACACATTCAGACTTTATAGTTCTCTCTTTGGCACTTTCCATCACAAGTCTATTGGAATTGCCAGGCAGTGGGTCTTTAAGAGAGATGTTTTGGAGCAAGAGGTGTTAAACATACTGCTGCCCAGCATATGCAGGAACTGGATTAAAATATATTTGGAAATACTTAATAAAATAGATAAAAATATAATTAAGCATGGATAATATTAATATGTGGCTTTCTAAATCAGTATACATCCCATAGAACATGTATGCTCTAGCGACCTCATTTCAGAGTTTGGCACCACTATTTGAAGTATAGGGAGCCAATTATGTTAGGTTTATACCTAGGGTAAAACCTTGGGCTTCTTATCCATACCACAGCTCCCTCCCCTTGCTCTAGCATCCTAGGTTTAGATGGGACTAATAGAAGAAGCCCTTAGGCTACTGAAAGGAGGGCTAGGCTTTGACCTACAGAGAGGTCAGCTGTGGGGCCAGCTGCAGAATTTTCCTGTCTCCTAGGGGCTCAGCCTGATGAAAGGTGAGACTGCTGAAGGCCCTAACACGTCCTCAGCTTAGGGATCCTGATCCCTATTGCTTCCCAGCCCTGGAGAGGGTCGAGGGCAGAATGCAGCAAGCCATGAGGGGGTTAGATGGGGACAAAGTCCAAGTCTGGGCTAACAGTGATCCAGATATCAAGAAAGTTCCTATTGCTGCCTAGTGGGTTGTAGACTAAATTCTCTTCCTCTTTTGTACATAAGTCTATTCAGGTGCTTCCACCTCCTCTCTCACCTTTCCACGCCCTCATTCAGCTTCCTAACACTCAGGGCTTAATCATTCCTGAATTTACTTAGGTTTTGTTACTTCATTTCTGCTTAGGAAGCTAGACCCTGGCTTGGAATCTTCAGATTGAACTACTGTACCTTCACAAGTTCCCTTGACTAAGCTATTCTGGGGGTGATGGACAGAGGGATCAGCCATTCACACCTTCTGGGTGTGAATTTGGGGACATGTACAGTAATTCCCTTCCCCACCTCCCTAATCTCTCATAGAGTGGGTGACACAGAGAAAGAGACAGTTCCCCAGAAGTGGAATTGAAGAATAGCTTGTTTTCTGTGACTTGACTTCTTTGTAACCCTTTCTAGGCCATAGGTTCCTTTCTTTTTCTCTTGTGGATGAGGGTGCCAGGCTGTCTCTATGAGGAAAATATGAGGTTGTGGGCACTGGGAGAGCATCTTCTGCTTGGCAATGCCTTTGGACTGGGACACTGCCAGTTGCCTATCTTCCCTGAGATAACGTCAGTGAGACCATGGGGGAAGTATAATTGGTGTTGCTCTAATGAGCTCCAAACACGGGCATAGAGAGATTTCAGGTGGGATGCTGGCCAGGGCAGCCTCCTCACCATCTCATTCCAAGGGTATTAAAAGATTGAGGGAGACCTCTTCTCATATAACCTGCTGCAAAAGATCCTTACCAACCTCCACCTCAGAGAATGGGACCCAGGCCCTGCTGACCCCATCTCAAAGTTCATTCCATCTGCCTTGTCTTCGTTCAGCAAATAGGAAATGTGAGACAAGGTAGTATAATGGAAAGAACAGTAAACTTGGACTATCAGGACCACTTGGGTTCAAGCCCCAGCAGCATTATTTAATTTGCTGTGTAATCTTGGGTATGTCATTTAAGACACAACCTCAAAGGGGATCATCATATTTGGGCTTCCAGTCTCACAAGATTGTTGAGTGAGAATAATGTTGTAAAAAATACCACAAAAATGTGTACTATTATTAATTAGGCACTTATTGAGCAACTACTATGTGTCATACCAAGTATAATGCCAAGAATACAAAAGACATAGAAAACATGGCTCTTGTCTAGTTAGATCAGATATTAATTAACATAATTGGAGAAAGGAACATTCATGTAGAGTCAACAAGCCATGGAATATTATAACTGTACTGGAATGTTAGAATCTTAGAGATTATCCAGTTCAATCCATTCATGTAATGGGTAGAGAAACTGTAGCCTAAAATATAGGAGGAAATTAAGGTCCCCAAAGGTTAAATGGTTTGACCAAGGTCACATAGTTAGGGATAGGGCTAAGATTAGAATCTATTTCTGCTGCTACCTTATCCTGTGCTTCCCTCCACACCTCCTCCCCTCATGCCTTCCTAATTAAATGTGAAGATGTATGTAGAACTATAATGAGACTGGGAAACTAGGGTTTTCCCCAAGGCACGAAAAAATTTAGAGAGTGCAGAAATTTCAAATTATATTTTAAAAGATTATACAATTTCAAAACTTGTTACATTTGCATTCCGACAGTATTTTCACTCTTTCAGAAGTGTAGCAACCAGTTAACAAGAAAAATTAGTTCAACTGGACACTCAGGTAACTCATTTCCTCCACTTTATTATTCTATATGAGTTTTTCCCTGGTTAGGTCCTGCCCTGACCTTTCTTGAGTGGCTTTCTCAACAGTAATCTCACAGTAATCCAGGGTCTCCCTCATGAGCTAGGATTAGGGTATCTCGCCTCCCCAGGCTTGTGTCAGTGCATGTCCCCCATGTTTAATTTCAAGGTACATTTATTGAAGGTGGATCCAGTTGTCATTTGGTGTTTCTTGCCTGGGGTACCGAAATGGCTATTTACAGCTTTGGATATGTGGAATAGATTACAAATGTGCTAGGAATTCAGAGATGGGACAGAATACTTGTGAGGTTAGTCAGAATAGACCTTTTGGAGGAGCTGAGTCCCCAAAGCAGGGAGGAGGAAGAATTCAGTGAACATTAAATTATTTTCTTAACACAGACCAAGCTTAGGGGATATTCTGTCCTGATACTTAGGGTCCAATTACCCTCCTCTATAAATCACTCCAATATTTATTGAGTGTATAAGTGATGTGGTTAGGGTGAATGGCATGCTGAGCTTGGACTCAGGAAACCTGAGGTCAAATCCTGTTTTTGATATTTACTAATCATACGACTGAGAAAAGTCACCCAACGTCTTCATAACTCAGGCAATTCCTTAAGACTTATCTACCAAGGTATAGATGGATTGCTAGCTGTTTTTTTGATGAAGCACATGTTTCTCACACTGAAGAGATCACATCCTTTATATGTTCTCATTTATTGTAAATCTACTATGTGCAAAAACACTATGGGGGATACAGAAATGATATAAGACATGCCTTCAAGGATTTTATTAATATAGTTGGTAGGTGTCATACACACATGAAAAGGTTACTAGCCATAGAGGCAGTATATGAATAGGTATATAATAAGTGCTTAATAAATATTTGTAGAATTGACTTGCATGTTGAAAACCAAATACGTGATTATAGTAAAAATCCAAATGTATGTTTTATAATATAAAACACTTCTTTTTATTCCTCTTTTACTCATGAGGAAATTGAGTATAATAGACAGGTAGTGTAGATACTTTCATTTGGAGAAAGTCAATATTATTGTCATTTACACTGATTTTGGAAGCCTTCACAGAGGAGATGGTATTTGAATTAAGCCTTAAAAATGGATAGGATTTTAAGACTGAGAAATAAGGGAGTGAATTCCCCGAGAGATGGGATGTCAAGAAGTAAGGCAAGGGATGTGAGAAAGTTTGAGGTGTAGAATCTGTAGAAAAGTAAAGATATCCATTTGGTTGGAGAATGGGTTTGTGAAAAGTAGTAGCAGGTGGGCCACTCACTTAAGCTTTAGTTTCCTCATCTGCAACATAGCGGTGATAATATTTACATTTCTTATTCCAGAAGATTGTAGTGCTTACTTTGCAAATCTTTAATTGTTAGAGAAATGTTTAATCTATATTGGATTGCTTGCTGTCTTGGGGAGTGGAAAAGGCGGAAAGAAGGGAGAAAAATTTGGAACACAAAGTTTTGCAGAGGTGAATGTTGAAAACTATATCTTTTGTTGAAAACTTTTTGAAAAAATAAAATTTATTTAAACATTTTTGCAAAAAGGAAAAAAAATGTAATAAGACTTATCATAGGTAGGTTGGGGCCTGATTGTGAAGTCTAGAATTACAGCTTAAGTGGCAATTCCTCTGATCCCTTTCCCTATAGGGACTTTTTTGTAAGGGACCTCACCCTTGCTGACATTCATATCCATCTACAGAAGTCTAAAGCTTCTACCCTGAAAACTACAACAGGTGCAGGAAAAGCCAGGCCTGGAGTTGAGTCTGCAGGAAGTATGTTATTGCTGGGAATTCAGCCTGCCAAGAAGGCCCTGTAAGGGGGGCAGGGAGAATCCTGAAGTTTGGAAGCCCCCTTCCCATCCCAGGAGTGGGGAGGGCAATTCCACCCCTAATCCAGTTACTGCCAGACTTTCTGTTTTTGGCTTTTCTCCAAGATGTTGCTTAGAAAGTAAGCTAGCCCAATTGTTCCTTATAGAATTTCCCAGAGAGCTTGTACCTGGGTTGAATCAATAAGCAGTATAAAAATTCACCTGCAAATTATATTTATATAGTTGATTTTTCAATAATTTTCAAATTGATTTTTAAGAATCATTACTACTCTTAACATATGCTATTTTCTCCTCTCCTTTCCTGCCTACCATCCATAGTACTTTACTGTTGAGCTACACTGGCTTCCTTAGAGTTCTTCACACATGAGACTCTGTTTCCTGTCTCTGTGCATTTGCCCTGGATGTCTCCCTTGTCTAGAATACTTTTCTTTCTCATTTCTAACTCTTAGTTTCCTTGTCTGCCTCTAAGACTCAACCCAAATTCTACCTTCTACAGGAGACCTTTCCTGGTCCTTCCCTTCCTTCCTCCAGTCCCTTACCTTCCATTTATACTGTACATATTTGTGTATGTGAATAGTTGTTTGCCTAATGTCTCCTTCATTAGAATGTGAGTTCCTTGAGAGTAGAAGCTGAGTTTTTGTTTTTCTCTGTAGCTCCAGAACTACCAGAGTGCCTAGCATATAATTAATGCTTAATAAATGCTTGTTGATTGATAAGTAACAGGTTTGAATCTGAGTGTTAGTGGATCTCAGAAGCTACGTTAGTAATAAAAGTCTGGCTAGTTTTATGAGTTAGGAAATGATGCTCAAAAGTTAAGGTTATGGATTTAATTTCTTTTTTTAAAATTTAATTTCTGAATACATCAGTATTCAGATACCTTTAGCCTTTGCCCCTCTGGTGCAGAATTGTATAGGGTATAGATAACTTAAGACAGATATCCTTGCTGCTGGGGAAAAATATCAAATTCATGAAATAAAAATAATAATAACTTACACAGTGAATTAAGACTTTCAAAAAGCTTTCCTCTTAATATTCCTCTGATGCATATAATGTAACTATTACATAACTATAACTATTATCCTTTTACAGATGAGGAAACTGAAGCTCAAATAAAGTGACATGCAAGATCACACAGCTAGAATCAAATCTAGAATTTGAATCCAGATCATTCAGATTCTAAGACCAGTTCTATTTCCATTAATGAAAATAATATTATTTTATATTCTACATACAAGGAAGCTGATGCTCAGAGAGGAAAAGTGGTCACTTTTTTTTTTTTTGCTGAGGCAATTGGGGTTAAGTGACTTGCCCAGAGTCACACAGCTAGGTAATGTTAAGTGTCTGAGATCAGATTTGAACTTAGGTCCACCCGACTTCAGGGCTGGTGCTCTATCCACTGCACCACCTAGCTGCCCCTCTAGTGGTCACATCTTTAATAAGTGTTCTATTAATCATCATTAATAGATAATAATGCTAGGAAGCATTATCTCCACATTTAGAAAATGTCATTGCAAACTTAATGTCTTTGTTGCCTAGAGCAGGGTTCTCCAGCCTTCAAAATATAGCTTTCTAGTATATTTCTGTCCTGGTTCCTAAACAGCATTAGTACCTGGAAGATGCTGAGAAAGCAGTTTGATAGAATATTAGGTTAGAAGTCCAAAGAACTGGATTTAAGTTCTGGTTTTGACATTTACTAGCTGGAAAAGTTAGGCTTAAATTTCTTTAGCCTCAGTTTCCTTATCTCTAAGATGGACATAAATCATCTCACCTTGCATCATCTCACCTTAAAGAGTTTTCCCCTTTCTCCACTATTTTTGCTGGCCTTTTAGGTAGAGTAGGGAGCATAGGCAGAAGTAACAGTAATTTCCCTTTCATACTTTGCTCAGAAACTCTACTGTCAGCATATTTTTCTTACTACCTCCTAGGAGCTTGGAGGAAATTCTCAAAAAACAAAAAAGATTGGGGAGTTCAGGTTAAAATGAAAAAATTGTGAGCGGCTTTTAAGGCTCTCCATAATCTGACCCCTATTCACTTTTCTAAGATAAATTGCATTACAGCCAGAATGGTCTTCTCACTATTCCCTGCTTTCAGGGAATAGTCCATTTTCATTTCTGCCTCCAAAACTTTGCTTATGCTATTCCTAACCAACAACAATCACTGTTTCCCTCTTAATTTTTAGTTTTATTTTTCCAAATACATGCAAAAATAGTTTTCAACATTCACCTTTAAAAAACCTTATGTTTCAAATTTTCCTTTCTCCCCTCTGCAAGAGAGCAAGCAATCCAATGTAGATTACTTTTTCTTTCTTCTTTGAGATTTCATAGTACTGTTCATGTCATTCCTTCTATTTATTGTACATGACCTAATATAGTTAGTTATAATAAATTTTTTTATTAAAGCTTTTCATTTGTATAACATATGTATGGGTATTTCCCCAGCATTGATCTTTACAAAGCTTTCCATTACAATTTTTACCCCCAGTCCTCTCCCCTCCCCTAGATGGCAGGAAGTCCACTACATGTTAATAATGTTCAAATGCTTGAGAATTTATGCAAGAAAAATCCTATCTACAAGAAAAAAAAAAGAATCAGAGAAAGGCAACACAATGCAAGCAAATGTCAATAGAGATCATGAAAATATTACGTTGTGGTCCATATTTCATTTCCCTCTCTCTGGGTGTATATGGTTTTCTTCAGTGAACAATTGGAACCGGTTTGAGACAATTCTTTGTTGCAGAGAGCCATGTCCATCAGAATTGATTATCATGTAATACTGTTGTTGCTGTGTATGATGATCTCCTGGTTCTGCTCGTTTCACTCAGCATCAGTTCATGCAAGTCTCTCCAGGCCTCTCTGAAATCGTCCTGCTGGTCGTTTCTTACAGAGCAATAATATTCCATAACATTCATATACCATAATTTATTCAGCCACTCTCCAATTGATGGACATCCATTCAGTTTCCAGTTTCTAGCCACTACAAAAAGGGCTGCCACAAACATTCTTGCACATGTGGGTCCCTTTCCCTCCTTAGTTATAATAAATTAAATCAATTTATTCAGTGTCTACTTTATGTGCCAGATACTCTGCCAAAACTTGGGAAGATATAAAGAAAGACAAAAATAATCTCTTCTCTCAAGGAGCTCACAATCTAATGCAGGCAAGTTAAGGACAATATGCAAACAACTGGGTACAAACAAGCAACATACAGGATAAATTGGAAATGATTTCAGAGGGGAGGCATTAGCATTCAGAAGAATAGGTTTCTTGCAGAAAGTGGGATTTTAACTGACTTGAAGGAAGTTAGGGAAGTCAAGAGTTAGAGGTGAAGAAGAGAATTTCAGAAATGAGGGACAACCAGTGAAAATGTCTGTAGTTGGGAGATAGAACATTTTGTTCAAGAAACAGCAAGGAGACCAGGGTCATTGGATTGCACACTCTGTGTGTGGTGTAATTCAGGAGACTGGAAATATAGGAAGGGACCAGGTTACAAAGGACTTTAAAAGTCAGAGGATTTTATGTTTGATCTTAAAGGCAATAGGGAGCCAGAGTTTATCAAAGAAGGGAAAGACATGGCTAGATCATCAGTTTAGGAAGATGATTTTAATAACTGAATAGAGAATGGACTGGGATGGTGAGAGACAAGGCAAGACAACCAACTAGCACATAAGTTCAATTGATCAGGCAAGAAATGATGAGGGCCTGTATCAGGATGTAAAGAGTTTTAGAGTAGAGATATTTTGAAAATAGAATTCATAGGATTTGACAACAGATTGGATTGGGGGAAGGAGAGAATGATAAGTTGGTCATGACACTTATGTTGTGATCCTGGGTGACTAGGAGGGAGGCTAGAAAAAGGTGAGGATTTGTGGAGGAAAGATGATGAGGAGGGCAGCTAGGTGGTGCAGTGGATAGAGCATCAGCCCTGAAGTCAGGAAGACCTGAGTTCAAATCTGGCCTCAGACACTTAACATGTCCTAGCTGTGTGACCTTGGGCAAGTCACTTAATCCAATTGCCTCAGGCAAAAAAAGATGATGAGTTCAGTTTTGGACTTCTTGAGTTTGAGAAATCTATTAAACTGTTGGAAATTTGAGACTCCAGGAAAGGAGAGAAGTTATTTCTGAATAAATAGGTATAAGAATGTTTAGCATTGGGACAATAATTGAATGCATGGGACTGTTAGGATCACCAAGTGAATGGTATAAAGGGAGAAGCAAAAAGAGCCTAAGACAGTATCTTTAAGGATTACAAAGTACTTGATACACATTATGTCATATATTATTTGCAAAATAACACTAGGAAATAGATGACACTATCACTCCCATTTTACAGATGAGAAAACTGACTTGTCCAGGTAGTAAGTATCTGAGGAAGGACTCCAGCCCAGATCTTTCTGATATCAAATTAAGTGACCTATCTCCTACACTATTTGCTGACTTCATCCTTTTTATGGTTATCTTTTCATGTATATTTTTTCTCCCCAACAACAAGCAATACTAGATTGTAAGTTCCTCAAGAGCAGGTTTTTATATTTTCTTTGTATCCTTCTGCAGTGCCTAGATGTATGGTATGAGTATGGATACATGGAAGATGCATAGGAGGCAGTCTGATGGAAAGAACACTGCACTTGAAATCAAAAGACTTGGACTCAAGTTTTGTTGTTGACATTTGTTAGCAGCATGACACTGGACAATTTAGCTTTAAAATCAACATTGAAGGATTATTGCAAGTAATGTAGTAAAGTTTTATAAACTTCATTAACCCCTTTATATAAATATGAGCTATTATAGAATGTAAGGACTAAAAATAGACCATTAGGTATTATGTGGCACTCCCTTCCATTTTATTTATGAAAGAACTATTAATTCAATGAGTAGGAATGAAAAATAGGAGAATCCATCAATCAACTAATAAGGATTTATTTAGTATTTACTAAATGCTAGACTCTTTGCCATGATAAGATCATCTCCTTAGAATATAAAGGAACTGGTGGGCCCAGAAAACAAGGGATTTCTGTATGACACAGAATGGAGGCTGAATGTAAACAGTATCAGTGCTGGTTAGTACCTGGCTTAGAGAAAGGACCTTTCCCTAGAAGTCATTATTAGAGCTTCTGAAAGGCTTGGACTTGCTTCTAATTTGGGATATCCCATGGAGAAACACACAGACTTAATAGTTCATCAAACAAGTAAGACAATTAAATTTTTAAAAATTTAATAAATACTTATGTAGCCTTAAAATTATATATATGTATATGTTTACACTCACATACTCATAGGGATTGAATTTGTGATTTCACCAGTGCAAAGAATTCCCAAGGGAGGAAACTCTTTCTCTCAATGCAGATTGTCTCCTTTTCTGCAACTTAATTTTAGAGAATGGTCTAGAAAACTATTCTCTAAAAAGAATGTAATAGAGAAGTAATGTCAGTTCAAGGTTACACAGCCAATATGTGTCAGATGTGTATCTTAAACTCAGGACTTCTAATTCTCTATCCATCAAGACAAGATGCCTCTCTTAGTAAATAATACTTTCATCTTTACGTGAGTCATTTTTCTTTCTTTTTCCTCCCCCTCCCTCACTGAACTCTTCCTTGTGACAAAGAAAAATAATTTAAAAAACCCATACCCAACAAGACATGTAATATTGCATACTATTGGTCTTGCATTTCTTTGTGTGACAAAAGTTTAGTGTTTATCTGTGAAAATGTATTAATTATTGAGGAAAACTAGCTTTTGTACAATGTTGTGGTTGATATTAAGCAAAATTGATATTAAACAATTTAAATGCTCTGAAAGACTCATGCGCTGTTGGAAACAGAGAGAAATCAATACTTAGAATCAACCTTTGTGTGAGGAACCACAACCTAATTTGGACAAAAGTTGTGATTCTTATTTGTATAACCATCTTCAAGGCACCTTGGCATTTGAATGAGATGTCAAGGGTGGGTTTGTGGTATAGGTGCTCAGGAAAAAAGTTTCATTCCACAGGATAAAGAGCCAACTTGGCTCTTTACCTAGACCAGGAGTAAGTATTTCCACTGGCAGCTTGACCAGTAGGTGAAGGATGGAGAAGGCAGCAGCTGTTGTTAGAGAGAGCTGTTGTCAGTTCAGTTAAGGTCAATAGTCATTGACCCTGCCTTCTGAGAAAATAATACCTTACATTTCTTTAACAGTTTGTACTTTAAGAAGAGCTTTTGGGATCACCAATTTCAAGCCTGAAGGGACCAGAGAGATCATCCCTAGCCACCTTATTTTCCAGATAAGGAAACTGAGGATTGAGGAAGCTGACTTGCCTAAGGTCACATGGCAGAGGTGTGACTTGAAAACTTTGATTCCAGATGTGGAATTCTTTCCATAGTACCAAGATACTGCCTCATTGTGATTTAATCTTATCCTTACAATAGGTCAGGAGAGTAGGTATTGCACAAACTCAATATGTGAGGGAACTGAGGTTGAGAGTAGATTCAAGTTAGAAGATGAGTTGGGATCATTATCACTTCTTCCGATTTCATGTTCTTTGCCACCTAAAAGAGAGACTTATTCTTTCTCTCTTCTTGGTACCACTTCTTGTCCCTCAAAGTCACTGTGGATTCAGCTCCTTGTTCCTTACCACTCATCCCCCTTTAGCTTTTCTGTGCCTTTCCCACGGCACATAATGTTGCCCCTTCTGCCTGGTTTTAGCCACTTGGCATGTAGATCAATAACTCTGCTGAAGCAAGATAATTGTATAAATATGTATACATACATTGGAATTAACATAATTTTTTACCATGTTTAACATATATTGGATTACTTGCTCTCTAGGGGTGGGGGTGGGGAGAAGGGGGGAAATTGAAACACAGAGTTTTGCAAGGGTTAATACTGAAAAATTATTCATCCATATCTTTTGAAAATTAAAAAGCTTTAATTAAAAAAAGTTTTAGCTTGACCAAAAATTATATATATATGTATATATCTGCTGCTGAGAATGCCTGCGATTGGAATCCTTGTTTCCTTTCCCCCTTTTGCGCCATACCTCACTCTGGCAGGATTGCGGGGTGGGCTTCCAAAGATGTCCATTGTTGCCCAGTATAGCAGCAGCCAGTGATCATGAATGGGGCATCCTGAGGCAGCCCTGAGAGGAAGAGGAAAATTCGGCAACTTGAAGCCTTGAAGATGGACTGAAGTCCAGAACCTTATCCTCAGGAAAGGTGTACACCAAATTAAAATGGTCGCATGCTCTGATTTTTCTGGGGTGGTCTCTGCATGGGCAAATGCTTATTCCATTCTTATTATACATGATATTTCAACTTCTTTGCATTTGATACTGTTTTTTATGTCTGAAATAGACTCCATCTCTGGCTTGTGGAAGGTCTTGTTTTCTTCAATACTCAACTCTAGGCTTCCATGTAAAGCTCTTACTGGTTCCCTCAGCATCTAGTGTTTCCCTTCCAAAAGCTACTTTGTATTTATTTTGTATTCGTAAATTAGGTAATATGATATTTCTGTATTTGCTTTGTGTGAAACAATGATCCCAAATTTGAATTTTTAAAATAGAAAATTAGGTAATATTTTGTATTCGCTCTGTACATACTTATTTATGCATGTTTCCTCAATGAAAGATAAGTTCTTCAGGGGAGGCACGGACTGTTTCATTTTTGTCTTTGTACCTCTGATACCTAGCATAATGACTGACAATAAACGCTCGTTAATTGATCTTATTGTGAAGTCCCTAGGAGAGAGTTCTTCACATTTCAAATCTTCTAGAAGTGAAAGTTTATTTCTTAAAGAAGTGAAAGGGTATGGCAGTGAGAGTAATCAGGCTGAATCAGTGGAAAATCTGAATTAAAAGTGGATCATTAGCTATTACCTATTAGTTTCCTGTTCCCACCCTTTCTAACTCCAACAGCTCACCCTGGCTGATTTCTTTAGAGTTAATCATTAAGCACTCATTCTTTGCTACAAAAGAAGTCTTTTCTGTGGAGGATTCAAAGGAGAATCAGTTCTTGCCTTCCAGAAATAAATGCTTTTTTAAAAAAAAATAGTAATAGCTTTTTATTTTTCAAAGTACATGCAATGATAGTTTTCAACATTCATTCTTGCAAAACCTGAAACAGGCATCCCAAGGTAAATGCCAAAAGAGGGCTCATGATAGTGAATGCTACAGGAGAGAGGGAAGAGAGATTTCAGTAGGCTGGAAGGATTGCAAAAGCTTTGCAAAGGGAGGGAGATGGACTGAGCCGAGCCTGAAGGATGAGTAGGATTCAAAGAATCCATCTACAAGGAAAGGGATATTGGACGATGATTTAGAGATCCAAGTTCAAATCTCTGTTCTGCTATTTATTAGTTAAATGATCTTGGGTAAGTCATTCACTTCTCTCCCTTTGAAGCTTTTAACTAATCCTTGCACTGCTTAACCCCCAGGATTGTTGTGAGGAAAGAATTTTGTAAAACTGTGAAGTGCTATTTGAACTATTATTAGTGGGCCGGAGCATTCTAGATGGAGGGGACCTCTGGGTGGAGAGAGCCGTGTGAACAAAGGCATTGTCTCTTTTGGTCAGGATGTCCTGAAGAACATATCTTTTATCCATATTTTCTATGGTGGGAATTTGGGGTCCATGGCAAGCCTTCTCTGTCTGCAACTCTAACAGAGAAGGACAGGATAGGGAGAGCACGTATTCATGTCCACTTCTTACCCTTTATCTTTGGCTCTAATCTTTCTCCTTTCCAGAGGGAATCCTCTACAAGGCAGGAGAGATGGCGTGCTGTGGCCTTCTCCTTGGCAGCAGAGGGGAGAACTCTCTAAGGGAAGAAAGGAACTCATTACCCTAGCAATCCTTGGGTGGTGAGATCCCTATCTGGTTTCAGTATGTCGAAGGGATGAGATTAAATGAAGAGAACTCCGGGACTAAGTGACGCTGGCTTTTATGAGAGAGAAGCTGTTCGTTTATTTAATGATCTGAGAGGTGCTTCTCCTTGGGGTTAAGGCAAAGGGATCACATGAGGACAATCCTCGGGAAATAGATTCAACCCGTGTGTGAGTTTAGAGAGAAGGAACCTGGGTGTGGTCCACATTTCATATCTCTCTCTCTGGTTGTATATGGCTTTCTTTACTGAACAATTGGAACTGGTTTGAGACATTTCATTGTTGAAGAGAGCCATGTTCATCAGAATTGATAGATCTCATTTCTCTCTACTACATGGTCACAACAGTGAAAAGTTTTTGCCATGGCAGAGAATCCCGAATATGTGCCCTGATCCATACCAGTCAGCTTCTTTTTCTAGTATGCCACATCTTGTCATTGCAAAAAACAAACAAAACAATTATGGGACCAAAAGGTCTCAGGGAAAGGGCAAAAAATGAATGTAGAGTTTGTATATCTGAGCCTCATCTCAGATATACTAGAATAATAATTGATAATATTAACATAATGCTTTAAGGTTTGCAAAATACATTACATACATTATCTAATTTTGGAAGGGAAAACATATCATATACAAGTTTATACCAGCCCCCCAGCTCCTTCCCTTAGCTCTGTCTGACCTTCCTCTCTGGTGGGGAGGGGGCAGGAATCTACAGGGACCGAGGAATGGGTAGCCTTATATGGCCTTCTCCTTGGCAGCTGGGTATCAAGCTGCCCAAAGAGAAGAACACATAAGCTCAGCAGCCCTTGGGTGGGGAGAGTTTTGGCACATCACAGTATATGCTGTGTCCAACATTCTGGGTGAACTTCCCACCAACCTTACCCTTCCACCCTGACTTTGTCAATTTGTGTTCTGATTGGAAGCAGGTGGAAGTAATGAAGGCAGGAAGGATTATAGGGGCATAGGATTTAGAAGTGGAAGAGATCTTAAACATGAGCTAGTCTAGTTCCAGTGCTTTGTATAGATCAATCAATCATTCTATTAATCTGTCAACAAGCATTTATTAGGTATCTGCTACACACCAAACACTCTACTAAGTGATGGGAATACAAAAACAAAAATAAAATAATCCCTGCCCTCAATGAATTTACATTCTATAGGGAGATCAAGCATGAGTCTCTTTTTCCAAGCATGGGTCCCTTGTGTGATTGATGAGGTCTCCCTAGAACTTCCATTGGGAGGGAGAACCCAGAACAGCCTCCTTTCATTGTCCAGATTTCTTTCTCCTCCCCCACCCAATTTTTTTCTGATTTCTTTCTTTCTTCTTCTTTTTTTTTTTTGTGATGAATTTCCCAATTTGAATGTAAGCTTCTTAAGGAAGGAAAGAAATAAGCACCCTCTTTGTGCCAAGTATTGAGTAAAACACTTTATATATATATAATAACATTTGATTCTTACAATATCTCTGGGAAGTAGGTTCTATCATTATCCTTTATTGTTGAAGAAATAAAGGCAGCCTGTCAAAGGTTAAGTTCCTTGTCCAGGGTCACACAGATAGGGTCTGAGCTATATTTGCACTCAGGTCTTCCTGATTTAAGGCCCAGAGCTCCATCCATCACACTACCTGGAGGGTGGGAATTGTCTTACTTTTTCTTTATATTTGTATCCCCCGCACTTAAGATAGTGCCTGGCTTTTAGTAAGAGATAGAAAAATGCTTCTTGACATGATTTGATTATACATATAAGCATATGGAAAGTAAATATGAAATAATTTTGAAGAATAGGACTTAGCAGCTGGACAGATCAAGAAAGGCCGCTAGTAGTGGGAGGTGGACTATTTACATATGCTGAAGCTGGCTCTCTTACAGGGTCCTTCAAAACTAGTAGGACTATTAACTGCATTCAATTGATTGCCCAAATGGGAACTGGGACCCTCTTTCTCTGCCTGTGTAGCTGGTCAAAGCCAAGTTGTCAAAATCTGAATGGCTTTTGGTAGCTTAGTTGTTTTGTTCATTGTTCCCAAGTTGTTAGAAGGACAAATGAGATCACCACTGTTGTTACTAATAGCCTTTCCAAGTGTGTTGACATTTTGGGGCATTTTGAAGGAACTATAATGGTTTTTGACTTTTGGGCGTTCAAATTTCAACCCATCTCCACCCTCAACTCACCATTCTTTTTCTCAGTTAGAAATATCCACTTGCAAGTAGACTAGTTTCTGAATATGTTTGTCACTTTCTCCATATAGATCTGTGTTGGAAGTGGGGAATATGGATGAAGAGGTAAATTTGGGGGATTTTAATGGAAAGAGAGAGGATACCACACTCTAGTATAAAAAGGACTGAATAAGAAAGGGAATTTGTATTCATAGGAGCTATTAGTCAACTTTGGGTTGAAGAGGGTGAGTGTTGACAGCTGGGACCCATTCTTGGCCCTTATTCCCCTCCATGGCATATTGCCCCCTCCTTCTTTTCTAGACAGCTAGAACTGTATGCCAGGAATGGGGTTGCCACAAGGTTGTAAGTATTGTACATTCTCAACAACCTCTTTGATGGTCTGCTAGCTTGCTGGCATAGAGGGAAACTGAGGCTCCCTGCCCTATGAACATGCTGAGCTTGACAGCTAAGCTATACAAGTTTCACAGGAAATTTAATAGATTAATGGATTACTCAAAGGAAGGGTCTGTATTGAGTCACATGACACAGTCAAATAATCTCCCTCTATAGCTATTAAATTTTCAGAGTAAGAATTTACACTTCAGAAATTAGCCAGCTATACAAATCAGGATTTAAATTGTTGTTTTGTTGATTGTCTAAATTTAGATACATACCAGATTCTTCCTCCCACATCTTGTCATTGCAAACAATTGTGGATCCAACAGATCTCAGGGAAAGGGCAAAAGATGAACGAACATAGAGCCTTTATAAACAAGAATAATAAGAACTAATATTTATATAGCATACTCTAAGGTTTGCAAATTGTATTACATACACTATCTTATTTGGGAAGAAAAGAACAGATCATGTGCAAGTTCATGCCTAGTTCCCAGCCCCTTCTTGTGGTTTTGACATTTCTGATAGGTTGGGAGAAGGAATACAAAGGGCCTGAGAGGTGGGTAGCTTTATATATTCTACTCAACAGTGGAGATAAAATGTTAATAATGCAGAATAAACCAAAAGTATGTTGTGGGTGCATCTTCAACTCACCATTCTCTCCTTCCAACTCCTCACAGAGGACTCATTGTTAAATATTTATCAGCATTTCATTGTCTATGTCCAAAGCTTATCCTGGCTCTAGTCCCATCAGGAGGTATGGGATGGGCCTAGTTTGGTCTGGGTACCTTGTTCTTTTTTGTTTTGTTTTGTTGAGGCAATTGGGGTTAAGTGACTTGCCCAGGGTCACACAGCTAGGGAATGTTAAGTGTCTGAGATCAAATTTGAACTCAGAGCCTCCTGACTTCAGGGCTAGTGCTCTATCTACTGTCCCATTTAGCTGCCTCAGTACTTTGTTCTTTATAATAATTTCCTTATTGAGAAATGCCTTTTTATATATAATATAATATATAATATAAATATATATTATTTCATTTGATTCTCACATTGTCTTTATGAGGGAGACAAACCAAGCATTTGTTCCCTTTAATGAGAAACATTATGGCATCACAAATAGTGTGACAATATTGGAGTCAGGAAAACCTGGATTTAGATCCCAAATCAAACACTTAGTAACTGTACGGATATAATGTTGTATAGGGAAGAACTCTAGATTTAAAGTCAAGGGATCACTAACTACTTGTGTGACTTTTCACAAGCCTCTTTGGGCAAGCAGTGGAGTTTACTTCTCTAATCCTCTGTTTCTTCTTCTGTAAGACTGGGGAGTAGGGAGGGTTGGATTTAATGGTCCTTAAAATCCCTTTCAATTCTAAATCTTTGATCCTATTTTCCCTTCCAATGTGTAAGTCACTTACTTCTACGAGCCACAGCATGGTCATAGGGGAATGTAATAAACAATATATCACAATAATAATGACAGAATCACACAAGATGGTGCATAGAAAATTCTTTTTTTTTTAAATTAAAGCTTTTTATTTGCATAACATATGCATGGGTAGTTCTTCAACATTGACCATTACAAAGCTTTCCGTTACAAATTTTCCCCCCTATTCCCCTTCCCTCCCCTAGATCGAAGGAAGTCCACTATATGTTAATTATATTAAAATATTTGACAAGTCGAATATATGTTTACATGTTTCCATACTTATCTTGCTGTACTAGAGCAATCATATCTACATGAACAAAAAAGATCCGATAAAGGAAATCCAATGCAAGCGATCATCAATATAGAGCGTGAAAATGATAATGCATGGAAAATTCTATCCCAACTATAGAGCACCAGGAAAGTTCAAGATGTCTAAAGACTGAGGCTAGAATTGGAGAAGGAACTTGCCCAAAGACTCACAATGAATGTGGTGATAGGGTTGGGATTAAGACTTGGGTTTCTTGAAGATTCTGATGAGGACATTAAGGGACAAGTTGACCATATTCGTTTTGACCTGAAGTCTACCTCGTTAATCATAGAGGTAATCCAAACATCTAACCCTAACTCTCCTCAGCTCTTAATGACTCTGTCATCCTACCTCAAAACTGCTTATATTTTTGGCCTCTACCATCTTTTGGGGTTTGAGTTCCATGCTTTTTACTGATGTAAAAACAACCTCAAGAGGAAGAATAGCAAAGGGAATGGCCTGCCAGCCTTGAAGTCAGGAGTATGATATGGAGTGTAGAAAGCTTGGGTTTGAATCCTGTCTCAAGTTATATGATTCTAGCCACTTAACACATCTGAGCCTCATTTTCCTTCTCTGTAAAATGAGAGATGGGACCACGATGACCTCTGAGGTTCCTTCCAGCTTTTATAGACTATGTGATTATAGCAAGTCAATCAACTCTTCAGTGCCCTCAGACAACTCTCTAAGATGGCTAACTAACTACAAAGGAATTGCTGGTATACATTGATAGGAGTTTCCACATGGGTTGTTTTCCAAATTAATGAAATCACATTTAGATTTTAAAAATCACCTCAAAAATTTAGAATGTGAGGATTTGCCCTTGAGTTTTTAGGGCTTTTTTTTTGGTGGGATTTGTTCTACTTCTATTCTTCATATTTCATGGTATTCTAGATCTGTGATGTGAATTAAAGAGTCTGTTCTAGTCAGGGGTTGTTTTTGTTGGTAATGGTCCTTTGTTCTTGAAAAAGATCAATGATAACATGAGTATGATCTCTTACCTTGAGCATGAATTGTATTTAAGTGAAGTAGGGCTGTGAAATCTTCAGCCTCACTTCCTCTTCTTTTTTTTTTTTAAATTTTTAATGGTATTTTATTTTTCTAAATACATGAAAAGATAGTTTTCAACATTCATATTTTCAAAACCTTGTGTTCCAAGTTTTTCTCCTTCCCTCCCTTCCTTCCCCTCTCTCCAAGATTACAAGCAATCTGATATAGTTTAGATATGTGCAATTTTTTAAAACATATTTCCATATTTGTCATGCTCAGCAAAAAAAAAATCAGATCAAAAGGGGAAAAAAATGAAAGAAAGGAAAAAAAGCCCAAGCAAACAGACAACAACAACAACAAAAGGTTAAACTATTATGCTTTGATCCACATTTAGTCTTAATAGTTCTCTCTCTGGATGCAGAAGACACTTTCCATCACAAGCCTACTGGAATTGCCTTGAGTTACCTTATTGTTCAAAAGATTCAAGTATGTTACAGTTGAACATCATATCATTTTGTTGTTGCTATGTACAATGTTTTCTTGGTTCTACTCAGCATCAGTTCATGCAAATCTTTCCAGGCTTTTCTGAAATCAGCTTGCTCATTATTTCTTACAGAACAATAATATTCCATAACATTCATATACCATAACTTATTCAGCCATTCTCCAACTGATGACCATCCACTCAATTACCAGTTTCTTGCCACTACAAAAAGGGCTGCCACAAACATTTTTGCACATGTGGGTCCCTTTCCTTCTTTTATGGTCCTTTGAGAGACAGATCCAGTAGTGATACTACTGGATAAAAGGGAATGCACAGTTTTATAGCCCAATGTTTGCAAATTGCTGTCTAGAATGGTTGGATCATTTCATCACTTTACCAACAATGCATTAGTGTCCTAATTTTCCCATACCCCCTCCAACATTTATTATTATCTTTTCTTATCATCTTAGCCAATCTGATCATTCCCTCCTCCAGTCATCAAAGTCCAGTGGCAAGAAAAAAATCAAACCAACTAGCTATCACCCAGGATGCAATGGGTTACCTTAGCCTTTCTAAATTAAAGTGATTCTCAGGCTTCAATTTGTCTGAAGCAAGACCTATTCAATAACTAAGGGCAAGTGATGGTAAATCGAGCCATCTTTTGTCTAAATTCTTAGACAAGGGTTAATTCTGAAGCCTGAAGATCAAAAGGACTATAGTATTGTTTCTGTATCACAGTGGAAAGTCTGTTGCAACTACCCTAGTGTGGTCTCAAGAAGGGAAGAAGGTCTGAGTTTATGGACCAGACACTTCAAAAGAAACCCCAGGACTAATAGAGTTTTCCCAGGTTACTTGGGCTGATTTGAATTCAACTCTACCTCCAAAGATGTACTCTTCTTCTGAGCCCAGCCCAGCCCACTATGGAACATGTGGAGACTAGGTGGAGGTTTTCATTGGGTTTCTGGTAGAGACACTATAGGGTGCAGAGAAGATGATCTCCTTAGGCTTCCATTTAAGTTGACATTCTAGAATCCAGAAGGAAGGAGATTAGTAACCTGCTTTAATCAGTCCTCCTGCTGGACCTGACCTATCCCCTCTCCTGCAGCCTACAGAGCTCAGATTTTTGCAGAAGGGTGATGATTTCTAGGTCCCTTTGGACCAAGCTGAGTGTATGTAATGATTCAGTGCAAGGGATAGACCTCTCATTGTCTCTAGCCAGGTCCAGCTTAGGACAAAATAGTGAAATGAATGAAACTAGTGGTTAGTGTTTCCTTTAACACCTCTCTGCCCTCACCTTGTCTCTCTTCTTCTCTATCACTTCTACCCTTCCCCAAGAATCCTGATGCTCTCTTGCTGCTTGTCTTTTCAATAAGAAAACTTCTCATAGGAAAGCACCTGCTGGAATGATTGGCCCTGATATTGCTTGTCACTGTCCACTTTTGCCACTTACTGAAGTCATACTTTAGCTTTAATCTTTTGGTACCAATCTTTTTTTCTATTATTGATGGCTTGAGTTTTGCTTTCTTCTAGTATCTGTCTTTCATTTACACCATTGTATTCATTATATATATTCTTCTTTTTTTCTTGTTGGAGTTAAGTGACTTGCCCAGGGTCACATAGCTAGTAAGTATTAATTCAGATTTGAAGTCAGATTCTCCTGACTACAGGACTGGTGCTCTAGTCACTGCATTATCTATTTTACACCACCCCCATATATGTATTTATATCTAATATATATATATATATATATATATTCTTTTGGCTTGTATTCCTATGTGTTTGTAAATTCTTCATATTGGTCATACTTTAGAGTTCAAGAAATGATTAAACTTTATTCGTGCAGGGGGTTTAGGAATTTAAGATGTTCTGCCTTTTATGAGTGGATTTTTGGTTTTTGCATATTAAAAGAAGATGGGAAGAAGGCATTGCTTAATTCAAAGAAGCAAATTACTTAGGCAGCAATATTAGATCTGTGGGAATTAATTTTTTAAAGGGGAAGAGGAGAGCACAGAAATTATTGATAACTGTCCCCCCACTGTCCCAGTTATAAACTTGAGGAACTCTATAAGACAATAATGTATTCTATTCATTCTCTGAGATCTTGTGATGTGTTTTTTAAATTTTTTTTTTCCTCAATACTATTTTATTTTTCCAAATACACATAAAGATAGTTTTCTACATTTAATTTTGTAAGACTTTGTGTTATAATTTTTCCTCTCTTCCTCTCTTCCTCTGGCCCCCCCCCAAGAAAGCAAGCAATCTAATATAGGATAAATATATGCAATCCTTTTAAACATATTTTCGTATTGTACAAGAAAAATCAGACCAAAAGGGAAAAAAAGCATAAGAAAGAAAAACAACCAAACAAAAAGTTAAAAATACTATTCTTTGATCCATATTAAGTATCATAGTTCTCTCTCTGGATGCAATGGTATTTTCCATTGAGATATATTTTTGAAAAATATTTTGTCCCATGATCTCAAGAAACCTTTTTTGTAGGAGAGGGTGAGGGTGGTGGTGGTGGTCAGGGAATGGGAGGGAACAAAGAATTGGATTAACTGCCATGTCTGCCAGGGTCAAAGCCTCTTTAGTGGAGATGGGAGTGGGAGAAATGACGCATGAGGAGTTATTCCTGTAATTGAGTACCTTTGTTATTACCCTGCCTTCTGACTGAATGATCTCAGGGCCAGTACAGGGACAGTATGTAGTGATGGGATCAGATTCATCTTTAGGATCTTAGCCAGGAGGCTCAAGAAACCCTCTAAGAACCACTACCTTTTCCACTGGTCATTTGTGTAAAACCACCTATATGTAAAAAATAAGAGATGCTCAGCAGAATATCTAAATATGGAATTTTAGGGAAGAGGATTCACAAGGTTCCAACAAATATTTTTCCTTCTGACTAAGCTGCCTGTTTATTTGTCTGCAAAGTTGTACGGAACTCTTAATAATAGCAAACACTCATGGAATACTTTAAGGTGTGCAAAGCAAACCTCATTTGATTCTTATAGCCACCCTGGGAAGTAGATGCTATTATTATTCTCATTTTATAGATGAAGAAACTGAGCTGAGAGTAATAAAGTGATTTGACCACATAGCTATTAAATGTCTGAGGCAAAATTTGATTCAGGGCTCCTGACTCTAGGATGGAGCTTTATTTACTACAATATCTAACTGCCTGAAGAAAACTCCATGCAAAATAAGAAGAAAAAGGCTAAATAAGAAGAAAAAGATTAAGCAATTCTGGACAATAAACATTTGATAGCCTAACAGAGACTAAAAATAAGTTTGAGTGTCAGCAAAAGCCCCTGAGGCATGTTTATTAACTCTAGTGAAACTTGCATTCAATCAAGCTTTTTTTCCCTATATGCCAAGCATAGTGTTCGGTACTAGGGCTACAAAGATAAAAATGAAATAGTCCCCACCTTCAGGGAGCTTACATTCTACTTGGGGAGTCAATTTGTATCTGTGTATAGATAACAATGGTTGGTGCATTGGAGATCCATAATGAATGTTTATCAACTAATTGGCTGATACAAAACATGCAAAATAAATATTACATAATTTTTTGGGGCAGATAAACCAGGAAAGGCTTCATGTGGGAGGTAGCTTTTGAACTGATCTTTGAAGGAAACATGGGATCCTAAGAACTATTCAGAGAAAGGAAGAAATCTGCAGTAGCTGTGATTCATTACTTATCATCACTTCCTTAAATATTCCCAGCTGCTTGGTCTCTATGAGATGTCAGAGTCTGACTTATGACTTGTGATTTCTCTGGAAGCTGGGTACAATGGTAGCTTTACCTCTCTGGGCAGACGTTTTTAGGGAAGGAAATAGAAATGATTGCTTTGGGAACCCGGCTCTGTTGCTGGTATGCAGCATTTTTATGCTTGTACTTGTAAAAAACAAAAATATCCCTGTGACTATAGATTTAATGCAATAGATATATTAAAGAGATAGAGATGAGGGGGTTGGGGAAAAAAGAGCTAAGAATAAAAAAAGGATGTGAAAAGAGAAGGCACTGACTCAACACAAGACCAGATTGGAATACAGTTGAAATATAATTCATACAATTAGGATCCATAAGTACAAATGATGAATTTCAGGAATTGGTCACATTATTCAAAATTATAATTATGGGTAAAATATGTTTTGGCTCAAGGGAAATATGCAGTCCAAATTAAAATAATACAACCACTTCAAGGGATTTCTTATTTACACTAATTGGACTTAACTGTGCAATTGTGTGAAAAATGCTATTAATATACCAGAAAGTACAGTTTTAGTCTTGACTTTTTCATTTACTTGCATTCTGTCTTTGGGCAAGTCACTTAATCCTTATGAATCTCAATTTTCTCATCCATAAAGTGGAGATAATAAGAAATGAAGAAATCATTTTGTAATGTAAAACTCTATATTAAGTGTGAATTATTTTTATTATGGGAAGTTAAGGTTCTGAACTGAGTTCCTCTGCCTTCTGCACCAACTTCCAACAAAGAAAGGGCCCAAGATACTCCAGGTCAGTCAGAACACAAAGTCTAGAGTGCTGACTCTTTGGCTTATGTTTCTACCATGAGCTTAAATACCATTTTTGTGGGTTAAAGGCTGATGGAGATCTGTTAGTAACAGTGGGTTAACATATGCTGCTAATGAAGACAAGGTCATAGGCATGGTTCCCGAGGGAGTCAGGTAGCTTTGTTCTGTTTCATGGCTGCTAACTATACCCTTGGCTTCAGCCAGCTGTCTTGCAAATGTGTGTGCTATTAGTCACACGTTTGAGGACTGGATAAGAATATGTAGATGACTCAGTGGGAGTCTATCCCAACTGCTGAAAGTTCAACTAGACAAAATTGTGCTCTTAATTCATCATGATAATATCATTTTGTGTATATTATTATAAAAATTGTTATTATTATCATTATATGACATACCCTATCTAATACAACCCCAACTTGTACTCACAGATGGATCCTCAGACAGATGATTACTCTCAGGGCTCAAGGGTGTACCCTGTGATGAACCCCTACTGATATACTTTCCATTAACAATCATACTGTAGGGGCAGCTAGGTGGCACAGTGGATAGAGCACCAGCCCTGAAGTCAGGAGGACCTGAGTTCAAATCTGGTCTCAGACACTTAATATTCCCTAGCTGTGTGACCCTGGGCAAGTCACTTAACCTCAATTGCCTCAGCAAAAAGCGAAAAATAAACAAACAAAAAAATCATATTGTAGACTCAATCAATTCTTAGTAAAGGCATTTATATCAAAGGTCTAGCAAGAATGATAATTACAAAACTCCCACAAATGTATACCATACCCATAAAGAAAGTAGCCCAAACTTCAAGTACAAGTGCTTGTATGGGATTTATATAGAGAATTCACATAATCAAGGCAATTCACAATTTCAACACATGATGCATAGTTTTCATGTCCTTTCATGCCTTCAGTTTCAGGACAGTTGCAATCCTTGGCTAGAGTACTGTTGTGCTCTTTCAGAAAGACCAAAGACTCTTTCTAGGACTCAAAGAAGTCTCCCCATTTCTGTTCTCTCAGGGCCTCTGTTCTGAAGTTTACTACTTTCTAGGTAGAAAGTGGGAAAGAAGAATTTTTTGACACTCATTTTCATTCCTAGTACACAGCTTCTCATGGTCAGAGACATCCCTCTAACTTATGATGATTAAAGAGTATATTTCCTTATATTTTATCTCCCTGGGCTAAAGCATAACAAAGCAATGACCATTTGCCCAATAATGACCAAAGAATTCCTGAGAGTCCAAGCAAATCAGCATATAGGGAAAATATAGAACCAATTTATTCCCTGGAGACAAGTTAATTGTCTCTCTTGGCTACTCCACAGCTTTTCCTGCCTTTCATATGTAAATGAATCACTCAAAGTCTCACAAATTTTACAAAGTATAAATGAGCCATCTCAAAGTTTTGTATCTTTTACAAAGTGCAAAATGATCTACTCAGATCTGAGAGAGATCCATTTTTAAATCTCATCATCTCTTATACTTCTCTTTCATCCTGTGAATTAACTAGTATGAAAAAGGGCCCTGAACATATAAGAACTTTCATAGCCCACATTTCTATGGTGCTTTAAGAGTTGCAAACACTTGCCTCAACAAACATTTTGTGAGTATTATTTTTCTCATTTTCATTTCAGGAAACTGAAGCTCAAAGAGATAAATGATTCACTACCACCCACACTTCGATAGTATGTGTCTGAATCAGTCCTCCAATTTGTCTTTTGACCCCAGATCTGGCTTTCTTTCCACTGTACCATACTGCAGGGAGAACTGCAATGAAAAGAATTGTACTAGGAATTGGAAATTTTGGCTTTCATATCTGGCTCTATAATTAATGAGTCACATGGCTTTGATCAAAATACTTCTCATCGCTGTGCCTCAGTTTACTAATTTTAAAAACGAGTAGATATTGAATAAGATATTTTCCAGGGTTCCGGCCAAAGCTAACAACATTCTATGGTCTTGAAAAGTTTTGAGGGCAAATTCAAGATCGAATCATTAAAAGGAAAGAGAACTACCTTAGAGGGACCACAGGGGCTGTGGGTCATGAAGGAAGGAGGAACTTGAGTGTAGGAATTGAAAGGGGATCTCCCAAAAGGAGATAGGAGCCAAAGTGGGGATGTGAGCAGAGAAATACAAAAATGGCCCACACAGCCCTGTGGTTTTGGGCGGCTGCCTGCAGGGTGAGCGGGAAGGCTGTACCAATTTGTCCTGGCACTCTGGTTTTCCTATTGTCCCCAGGGCTGAGGCTGGGGCCCTGCCGAAGCATGTGCTCTGATGTAACTGCCTGCTGCTGTCAAGGGGCCGGCTGGCTGCCCTGGCAGCAGCACATACAGTACTGGACTCCACGTCCAGGGGATAGACCAGGGCTCATCTTACAATGGACTCATTGCAGCCATGGTGTCAACTTTCCCCGGCTCCCACCTCTGCCCCTTCTGCACAGTGTCTTAGGGGCCGGCGGAAGACTCCATAAAGAGAGACTGAGCTATATCCTCCCTTCTCATTCTCACTCCTACTACCTCCAGCTACTTCCCAGTCCCAGTTGGGTTCAATTGAACTTAATTAAATTTTGTTTGAGATTTCTGAAATCTCTGGGTGATGAAAGGGAACAAGATCTCAGGGGAGAAACCTGGCCCAATGGCAGAGCTCTTTGTTAAGAACAGGGGCTCAAAAGGACTTTCATTGAGAGGCCTACTGTGTCTTGTGGATGTCTCCTTCCAAGCTGTCGCTCATATTTTAATCCCTAGAAGAAAGGTCCTTGATGGGAATCTTCACTCAAAGCCTTAGTTCATTTAACTGCAAATTAGTTGGCAAGGGTAGCTCAGCATCATATATTTAAAGCTCAAGAAAAAACTTTAAAGTCCCACAATCACCTTAAATAATACCTTAAAGGTAGTGGGAAAGAATACTCCCTTCCAGGGATGTGGAAATGGTAGATAGATAGTAAATTGGTGTCAGGGAGACCTGGGTTCAAATGTTTTCTGATACTTTCTAGCTGTGTGACTGTAAGCTTAACCTTAACGTCTCTGAACCTCAGTTTTCTCATCTATAAAATGGGGATAACAATACTTCCAGTGTCTACCCCATAGTGTTGCTTTGAGGCTCAAAGTGGAGTCACAAAGTTACACATTGAAAAAATTAATGAACAATAACACCTCTACTGCTTTCTTTAAAATAACTTACATATACATAATTTCATTTTATTCTCATGCAATCTGGTAAAGTAGATATTTTTTTTAATTAAAGCTTTTTATTTGTATACCATATATATGGGTAGTTCTTCAACATTGATTCTTACAAAGCTTTCCGTTACAAATTTTCCCCCCAGTCTCCTCCTCTCCCCTAGATGGCAGGATATCCACTACATTTTAATTATGTTAAAATACTTGACAAGTCGAATATATGTATACATATTTCCACACTTATCATTGTTGTGCAAGAAAAATCATATCTACAAGAAAAAAATCAGAGAAAGGAAACACAATGCAAGCAAACATCAATAGAGAGCATGAAAATGTTATGTTGTGGTCCACATTTCACATCCCTCTCTCTGGATGTATATGGCTTTCTTCACTGAACAATTGGAACTGGTTTGAGACATTTCATTATTGCAGAGAGCCATGTCCATCAGAATTGATCATCATATAGCATTGTTGCTGTGTATAATGATCTCCTGGTTCTGCTCATTTCACTCAGCATCAGTTCATGCAAGTCTCTCCAGGCCTCTCTGAAATTATCCTGCTGGTTGTTTCTTACAGAACAATAATATTCGATAACATTCATATACCATAATTTATTCAGCCACTCTCCAATTGATGGGCATCCCTTCAGTTTCCAGTTTCTAGCCACTATAAAAAGGGCTGCCACAAACATTCTTTGGTAAAGTAGATAATGGAAATTTCATTAATACCCTCTTAAGGCAGCTAGGTGGTACTCTAAATAGAGTGTTGGACTGGAGTCAGGAAAACCTGACTTCAAATCCAGCCTCAGATATTTCTTTAGTTATGTGATCCTGGGCTTGTCACTTAAATCTATCTGCCTCAGTTTCCTTATCTGTAAAATAGAGATAACAACAGGACCCAGTTTCCAGAATTTTTGTGAGGATGAATTGAGATATCATACCTGAAACTCTTTGAAAACTTCAAAGCACAAATTATGCTAAGGAGGAAGAGGAAGAAAAGGAAGAAGAAACATTAGATAAGTTATATGATTTATATAAAGTCACATGGCTAATAAGACAGATCTGTGACTTGAACCTGTCTCCTAACTTTAAGCCCAATGCTTTCCACTACTTCACAGTGCTTATTTTTCTTTATAGTTTTCAAAGCATTTATTATACGAAATGTGATCCGATTCTGCCATACTAATTCTTGCATTCTTGGGGTGTGCAGGACTGACATTTTCTATACTAGGTCAGCCCTTGTGTGATTATTTATAGAAACACAGAATGTTGGAGCTGGAAGATCCCCTCCCTTTTCCTCTTCTGCATCTCCAAACCCTCCCAAGATATTTTGGGGTTTACTGCCTAGATTTCTTTCTTAAGGACCAGTTCTTAATCCAAATCAATCTAATTCTAATTGGCCACTAATAGGTTCCAGGCCAAACCCCATTTGGTCATTGTTTGGGTCCTGATGGACTCAAATTGAATGTAAATAGCAATCATTTCTACTTTGGCCAGAAACCCCAAGAATCTTACCCTCCCAGATGCATTTATTTATTTAGATTTTTTTTAGACTAGATGAAAGAGGGATTAATTGCCTTAGGTGCTATCTAGCCTTAATCACTGAATGGGTATGGTCGGTCAAACTGAGACCTGCTGAAGACCTTAGCTTAAAAAGGCCAAGGTCTCTCATTGCATCCAGGGTTATCTTCAGTCATCTTGATCTATATCTTGCCATTGGACCCAGATGGCCCTGGAGGGGAAAGGGAGGTAGGTGACCTTGCACAGCCCTCCCTCACTTAAATCCAATTCACTTGCATGTCATGGTATCACCTTCCTGAGGCTCTGGTCCTCTTCTAGAATGAAGAATAAACAGCAATAAAAAAGTTCATGACAGTTTTGGTTATAATATAATTATTAAGATACTTCCCTTATATCAAGACTAAATTAAATAAATATTTTAAAATTTTCATATGTAACTGGAAGATGCTTAGCAAAGTAAAAATATGTTAAAATTAGAAAAACTTAAAAATTACTAAACTAGCTTTATACTATCTGATCACCCTCTTTTGCCTTATTATTGTCCTTCCTAAAATGTGATATCTAAAACTGAATGCAAAGTGTGCCATCTGACCAGAACAAAATATGGTAGGACTTCTATCTTTCTAGTCTTAGACCCTGTCTGTCTTAATGCAGTCCATGATTGCATTAACTTTCTTGGCTTTTGTAGCTACCACTGACATGTTGAACTTGCAGTCACTAAAACCCCCAGGTCTTTTTTAGACTACCTGTTCTCTAACAATTCCCTAAAGGAAATTTTTTTTTGAATTGCAAAATTTTGTGTTTATCTCTACCAAATTTCATCTTATTAGATTCAGCTCAATTTTCTAGCTTGTTTAATATCTTTTTGGATCTTAATTTTGTCATATAGGATGCCAACCATCTATCTCAGCTTTGTAAATTTGGCAAGCATATTATCTATGCTTTCAGCCAAATAACTGATGAAAATGTTCAAGACCTGACAGAGCTGAGTACAGATTCCTACAGTAGTCCACTGGAAATCTTCTTTCAAGGTGATATGAAACCAGGAATGATCACTTTTTGGGTCTGGTCATTAAGCCATTTCTAATCCAGATTTTTTATATGAGGGAAATCAAAATTTAAGAAGCTGGGCAAATATTTAAAAACACATGGCATATTAGTAGCACAGCTGAGACTATAATCCAAGCTTCCTGTTTCTGTAACTATTGAGGGCACCAAGAGATTTCTTATTTGATATCAACTTTGTCACTTAGATGTTTCAGGCATTCTTCCCTTACTCCTTTAACCCATTATGGCATTGCCATTTATAGATTTATCTAGTTCTTTGAATCTGTTTATAGTTTTGTCTATATCATCACTGAACATATTCATTTTCTTTCCTTTTTGATCTGATCTTTCTTGTGCAGGAAGATAATTGTACAAATATGTTTATATATATTGGGGCTAATATATATTTTAACATGTATAACATATATTGGGAAAAATATTTCTTTTTTTGCAGATGAATTCCTCATTTATTTTTTTAATTAAAGCTTTTTATTTGCAAAACATATGCATGGGTAATTTTTCATCATTGACCCTTGCAAAGCTTTCTGTTACAAACTTTTCCCTCCTTCCCCCCACCCCCTCCCCTGGATGGCCGAAGTCTAATACATGTTAATTATGTTAAAATACTTGAAAAATTGAATATGTACATACATATTCATATGTATATGTACATTCTTGCTGTACAAGAAAAATCGGATCTACAAGAAAAAAAAATCTGAGAAGGGAAACATAATGCAAGCAAACATGAAAATGTTTGAGAGAGCATGAAAATGTTATGTTGTGGTCCACACTCAGATCCTTTCTTCATCACTGAACAACTGGAACTGGCTTGAAACCTCTCATTGTTGAAGAGAACCATGTCCAGAACTGATCATCAGATAGTCTTGTTGTTGCTGTGTACAATGATCTCCTGGTTCTGCTCTTTTCACTTAGCATCAGTTCATGCAAGTCTCTCCAGACCTCTCTGAAATCATCCTGATGGTTGTTTCTTACAGAACAATAATATTCCATGACATTCATATACCATAGTTTATTCAGCCAGTCTCCAATTAATGGGCATCCATTCAGTTTCCAGCTTCTAGCCACTACAAAAAGGGCTGCCACAAACATTTTTGCACATGTGGGTCCCTTTCCTTCCTTTAAAATCTCTTTGGGATAAAAGCTCAATAGAAACACTGCTGGGTCAAAGGGTATGCACAGTTTGATAACTTTTTGAGTATAGTTCCAAATTGCTCTCCAGAATGGTTGGATTTGTTCATAGTTCCACCAACAATGTATCAGTGTCCCAGTTTTCCCACATCCCCTCCAACATTTGTCATTATCTTTTCCTCTCATTTAGCCAATCTGAGAGATATGGTATCTCAAAGTTGTCTTAATTTGCATTTTTCTGATCAATAGTTATTTAGAGCATCTTTTCATATGACTAGAAATAGTTTTAATTTCATCATTTGAAAATTTTCTGTTCATATCCTTTGACTATCAATTGAAAAGTGTCTTGAATTCTTATAAATACGAGTCAATTCTTTATATATTTTAGAAATGAGGCCTTTATCAAAACCCTTAAATGTAAAGATGATTTCCCAATTTATTGCTTCCCTCCTAATCTTGTCTGCATTAGTTTTGTTTGTAAAAAACTTTTTAACTTAATATAATCAAAATTATCTATCTGGTGCTCAATTAAGAGTTCCAGTTCGTCTTTGGACACAAATTCCTTCCTTCTCCACAGATCTGAGAGGCAAACTATCCTATGTTCCTCTAATTTGCTTATAATATTACTCTTTATGTCTAAATCATAATCCCATTTAGATCTTATCTTGGTATGTGGTATTAGGTGTGGGTCAAGCCCTAATTTCTTCCATACTAATTTCCAATTTTCCCAGCAGTTTTTGTCAAATAGTGAGTACTTATCCCAAAAGCTGGGGTCTTTGTGTTTTATCAAACACTAGATTGCTATAGTTATTACCTAGTTTGTCCTGTGAACCTAACCTATTCCACTGATCACCTACTCTGTTTCTTAGCCAGTACCAAATGGTTTTGATGACTGCTGCTTTATAATATAGTTTTAGGTCTGGCACAGCTAGGCCACCTTCATCAACAATTTTTTTCATTAATTCCCTTGAAATTCTTGATCTTTTGTTTTTCCAGATGAACTTTGCTACTATTTTTTCTAGATCTGTAAAATAATTTCTTGGGAATTTGGGAAAAATATTTCTACATCTATATATAAAAAAGAAAGAAAATGATAGGCACTAAATGGTAAGGTCATGGATAAAGGGACTGGCCACACTTGCCAATCAGGTTAGGGAGACCATGGAAGTTCCTCTGAAAGACAGGATATCTTTAAATATCTTAGTCTGGCATTGAAGGCCCTCCATAATTTCTGTTTGCTTTCTCTTTCTAGTTTTATTTTTTCTTTACATATACTTTATGCTTTAGACAAACTTGACTTTTCCAGATAGAGTCTATGCTTTCTCATTTTGGAATCTTTGGAAATAAAGGGCACTTTAAGGGCCAGATAGTCTAATCCCATTTTATAGATGAGGAAACTAAGGTCTAGGGAAGTTAAGTGAGGTGAACTGCTTAAGGTCATTCAGTTAGTAGATTGTCAATAGTAAGATCTGAATCTAGGTCCTTTAGTTGAGGAAGTAGGGTTTCCATTTTCCACTTTACTATAATACTTCACCCCATCACTCCCTTATCTGCTTTCATAGCTGTTTTTATACTCTTTATACATTTGTCATATTCTATTTTGAATTTTATTTCTTGACTACGTGTTTACTGAATAGTAAGCACTTTTTTTCCCCAGTTTTAGGTATCGCATTTTAATAGCATTTTATTGTTTTCCCTAATTATATATAAAGACAATTTTTATCATTCATTTTTACAAGATTTTAAGTTCCAAATTTTTCTCCCCTCTTTGGAATGGAAGATGGTAGGCAATTTGATATAGAGCCCACATATGCCATTATGTAAAACAACTTTCCATATTAGCCACAGTTTCAAAAGAAGAAACAGATGAAAAAAAAATCCATGAAAAAGAAAGTATGTGATAAAAATATGTTTTGATCTGCATTCAAAGTCCATCGGTTCTTTATCTGGTTATGGACAGCATTTTTTTTTTTTTGTGACTGGCTTTGTACTTGTCTTGGATTATTATGCTGCTCATTCATAGTTGATCATCACATAATGTTGCTGATACTGTGTACAGTGTTTTTCTGGTTCTGCTCAATTCACTTTGCATCATTTCATAAAAGTATTTCTGGATTTTCTGAAATCTCCTTATCATTTCTTATTGTACAATAATATTCTGTTACATTCACATGCCACAGCTTGTTCAGGCATTCTCTAGTTGATGGGTATTCCATCAATTCTAATATTTTGTCTCCATTAAAAAAAAGCTGCTATAAGTATTTTTGCACATGTAGACTTGTTTCCCTTTTAATGATCTCTTTGAGATATAGACTTAATAGTGGTATTACTGGTTCAAATGCTATGTATAGTTTGATTGACCTTTGGTCATAGTTCCAAATGCTCTCCAGAATCGTTGGATCAGTTTACAATTTCACCAACAGCACATTATTGTCCCAACTTTCCCATGTCCTCTCCAAAATTTATCATTTTCCTTTTTTGTCACATTAACTCTGATAAGTATAAGGTGCTACTTCAGAGTTGTTTTAATTTGCATTTCTCTAATCAGAAGTGATTTAGAGCATTTTATATGCCTATAGATAGTTTTAATTTCTTCATATGAAAACTGCCCATTCATATTCTTTGACCATTTTGTCAATTGAGGAATGGCTTGTATTCTTATACATTTGACTCACTTCTCTATATATTTGAGAAATGGAGGCCTTTATCAGAGACACTGTAATGATTGTTTCCCAGTGTTCTGCTTTCCTTCTAATCTTGGTAGCATTGGTTTTGTTTGTGCAAAAGCTTTTTAATTTAATGTAATCAAAATTATCTATTTACATTTTGTAATGCTCTCTACATCTAGTTTGGTCATGAAGCTATAACTCACTTAACTTCTTTAAAAATGTGAATGCTATAGAATGCTATACCATTTGGTGCACATGTGTTTAGTATTGCTTTAAATTTAGTATTTTATATTACTTTATTGTCTATGGTACCTTTTAGCAAGATGTCTTTTTCTTCCTTATCTTTTTAAATTAGGTCTATTTTTGCTTTTGCTTTGAGATCAGGATTGCTAACCCTGCTTTTTAAAAAAATTTCATCTGAATCATAATAGACTCTGTTTTTTATCCCCTTACTTTTACTCCGTGTGTATCTCTCTGCTTCAAGTAAACAACACATTGTAGGATTCTGGGTTTTGATCCACTCTGCTATCTGCTTCCATTTTATGGGAGAGTTCATTCCATTCATATTCACAGTTATGATTACTTATTGTGTACTTTACTCTATTCTATTTTTTCTCCTGTTTGCTCTTTTTCCTTTTACCCTTTACCTCATTTTGTTTCTGTCTACAGCCTCTGCTGGTCTGCTCTCTCTTCTGTCAATTCTCTATACCTCCTTTACTTTATTGTTGTTGTTTATTCATCTTTTTTTTTTAGATTTTTTTTTAAATAAATCTGAACTCTGGGTATGGTAGGGGAACAGTCTTAGGTTTCTTGGTCTAGGGTCTGCAGGCCCTGGCTGATTACCTAGTGCCACAGTTGTTACCCTAGATCCATGGGGATCCTCAGGTCTATTGTTGTGCTGATGGGGTGGGGTGAAGGATGGCTGGTACAGTTGAAGGCCATAAGGGTCTGGTAGCTTACCTGGTATTGGCCAGGGTTCTAGTGCTGGAGTCTGGCATGTGCTAAGGCAGGTGGGATGTTTTTGCATTTCCCCAAGGCTTCAATGAAACATGTATGTGTGTGTTTGTGTTTGTGGTGTGTGTGTGTGTGTGTGTGTGTGTGTGTGTGTGCGCACGTGTGTGTGCTGTCTCTTTGCTTAGGCACCCATAGAGTCCTTGTCTATCTGTTTGCCTGCAGTTATACTGAAGCATGTAGAGATTTAGCAGCTGGAAGTTGCCTGTTTTGCATAGTAAGCTCTTTGAGAATGAATACTTTGCCTTACTTAGCTTTGTTTCTGTGGCTAGGTCTATCATTGTGTATTACACATAGTAGGGGCTTAACAAATTAATTACTAACTTACACTGGCTTCCCCAGCAAATGTGTAAGGGAACAGGCTGCATGATGCCAATAGTTGCTGCTCCAGAATTGTGGAGTAAATGAAGTTTGGCTTTCCTCTCCCTCTTTTGGCTCCTAGGCAGACCAGGTGCATTGAAATTGAGAGGGAGGTTTGCCATTTTCCATTCTCTCATAGTCGATTCCTCTCTCTCCACCTTCTCCCTTCAGACTGATCAAGGGGTATGGAGTTTAGGATTTTAAAACCATAGCACTTGAAAAGACCTTAGAGATCCAACCTCTCCCTTCATGCTCTTTCTTTTTTTTTTTTTTAAGAATTGAGGAAACCTAGGTCCCGAGAAGTCATGAGATCATATATTTAAAGCTAGAAGGGTCCTTAGAGATGATTAATTTGACTCTCTTACTTTTCAGAAGAAAAAACTGGGACCTAGTGAGGTAGGGCGACTTGCTCAGAATTGTGCAGCTAGTAAAGGTTCTGAAGCATGATCTGAATCCAGATCTTCTGACTCTACACATAATTAGTAACAGAGCTGCTATCAGAGCCCAAGTTTTCTAAGCCCCAGTCTAACACATTTTGCTTTATTACACATTGCTGCTTTCACAAGGAAGAACTCCTCTAGGGAAAACCCCAAGCATTGGGTGTCCTAAGGGTAAATGCTAGGCCACTTGAGAATTAGAGATGGAGCATCCTCATCCCAAGAAGGCCTGGCCTACATGTAGATGGATAGTCACAACCTTTGTGGCAGGCTTTTGAAAAGAGCCCAAAGCTTCACTTTTCCCTCTGGCAGATCAAAACTCTTCCCCACTTTGTTCTTCCAGCTTGCTTAAGTGCTAGAACTCTTCACCATTTATGATGGCTTTTTTGGAAAGGCCTTTGTCTCTTGACAAAGATGGATAGATATCTTAATTATCTGGGGTTGTTTCTGAATTTGTAAAATAGGATAGGGATGAGATGATTCCCTAAGACTCCTTCTAGCTTTGACATTCTGTGATTCTGGTTCTTGGGATCCAGGAGGGATAGACATTAAGCCATAGTCACCCATTAACACCTCAATGTGGCTTGGTTTATTTCCTGGAGGACTCGGATTTAGGACAGGTAAGCTTTAATGTTAGGGAAGGATCAGGGAGCAATTTGAGGGCATTGAAATTCAAATATAATATCCTAGGTGACTTGAGAGCATTCATTACCAACTAGGAGGGGATGCTGAAAAGGGAGAGAGGTATCCTCAAGACAGCTGGAAAGTGAATTGTAGGAGTCAGAAGATCTAATCTTCTAGATCTTGTCCTGATATTAAATATCTGTGTAACCTTGGAGAAATCATTTGCTTCAACTTCCTTCTCTATACCACGGGGATATTAGAAAGATCTAAGAACAGATGGATGCTAAGACCTTGGGAAATTGCAGAGGGTTATGGAAATATATCAGATTATTGTTATTCTTATTGTCAAAGTTAACTAATAGCTTCTTCCAGAATTCTGGACCTCAAAGAGATTCTTGAAAAATTATTCCTTCCAAACAGCTTCAGGCCTTCAGGATTGAACCTGATCTTAGGTGCCCCAGGTCTAAAGAGATTAGGGAATACCAGATTTTAGGGGTCCACTCTGTCTGCAGCAGAAGAGCATCCTTATCCCAGGAAGGCCAGCATTGTGGATAAAATAGAGGAGAGAAATGAAATCAAGATGCTATTTTAGCAACCCAGAGTCTGGGATCTCTAGAGCCCGCTTCCTCAGATAGGCATAGATATGTTTGTCTAACATAGGGATATTAGGGCTCCAGAGTGTTCCAAGATTGGGGAAGATCCTTTCCTTTTAACTGATCATTCCTACCCAATTCCTCCTCCCCCACATAGAAGGAAAAGGAGAGTTAATCTGGGACTACAATTTGTTTTTCTTGTTTTCTATTTACTCTTCTCACACTTTCACCTTTAAAGCAAGTCTGGAGGCCCTAAAGGGCATTCCTTTAGAAGACTGGCTTTTAGAGCTTAGATCATGGGGAAGCAATGATCTATGATTTTTAAGCAATTAAAACAAACAAACAAACCCCCAAAAAACATACCTTCCCTGCCAAATTCATGCAGGGGCTAGAGCAGCTAAGAACAGAGTTCTAATGAAATACCTGCCCTAAAGGGTACCATAGGCTGTGTGGGACTTAATGAGGTTGAGAACCACTAAGTAATCCCCTAAGTATTGTGACATGTAACTTGAGATAATCTTATTTGCAAACACCTGTTTTCACCCCATTTGTGAATAGATATATTAAAAAGCAATACCATGCTGGTAAATGACTCTAGAATCTGTAGGGGTGGAATATAAGTAAATACTATTTTAACCGTTTGGCAACCTGGTGGTTTTGAGCCAATCATATTTATTTATACATTCATTATATTTATTTACTCATTAATTTATTAATTTGGTTGTTTATTTCAATAGTATGTAATTTTTTCCAAATGTACACAGATAGTTTTCAACGTTCACTTTTGTAAAACCTTGTGTTCCAAAATTTTCTCCCTCCCTCCTTTACCTTTCTGTTTCCTAAGAAAGCAAGCAATTTGATATGTTAAACATGTGCACTTCTTTTTTTAAATAGTGCTTTCATGTTTATTTATTTTTTTAATTAAAGCCTTTTATTTTCAAAATATATACACAGATAATTTTCAACATTCATCCTCACAAAACTTTGTGTTCTAATTTTTCTCCCTCCCTTCCCTCACTGCCTCCCCTAAATGGCAAGTGATCCAATATTAGCTAAACAATTCTTTTTTTTAAACAATTCTTTTTTTATAGTGTTTTCATGTTTATTTATTTTTTTAATTAAAGCTTTTTATTTTCAAAATATATACATGAATAATTTTCAACATTCGCCCTCATAAAACTTTGTGTTCTAATTTTTTCCTTCCCTCTCCCTCCTCCCCTAGACAGTAAGTGATCCAATATATGTTTAACATGTCAATTCTTTTATACACATTTCCACAAATACCACACTGATGTGCAATTCTTCTAAACATGTATTTTCATATTCCCTTTTAGAAAGACTTAATTTGCTATCTTTATAGTCCCTTTCACATATGCAGTCACAGAGATCTCATTGAAAGTATCTTGACTTAGGGACTGACTGTTAAGCTAGAGAGCTATGTTTTAGTCCCACTTCTGCCTCGAAATTCAATCTAACATTTTTAAAGTGCCAATTATGTGCAAGGCATCTGATAATATAAGAGAAAAAATTGAAAACATTGTCCTTACCCTCAAGGAACTTACACTCTATGAGGGTGTAAATTCTTTTTGGATCAGTTTGATCTCTTGTAAAGTGGAGCTAATTATATTTTCCCACCCACCTCAAAGGATGTTATGAGAATAAAATGAGCTAGCAGGGGTAAGACCCTAGGGTACTATGTTTACCAACTAGCTCCTCATCCTGTGAAGTGAAGGTTAGTTGTAATTAGGCTTTTTTGAGGAGCAGATCAAGTGCCAACCCTGTGAAACTGACTGATCATGTTCTAATCATTTAGAACTGCAAGTCTCTGCCTCGGGTGGCACGGAAGATGTTGCCAATTTGTTGGAGAACCCAAGTCTAGAGGAGGAGAGGGCACTTTATGCAGACCCAGTCCCTCCAGAGAAGAACCTGCAGCTCCATTACACAGATGACAATGAGGCTGAGAATTGGGAGAGGAGAGAGACTGGGGGGGAGCCCAGGCCCCCTGCTGATGCTGAAGGTCACCATAGCCCTGCTTCTGACTCTGAAGCCAATACTTCTGCCTCAGAGTCGGTTCTGCCCTGGGAAGCTGCTGCTGAGGCTGGAGCTGCAAGGGAAGGGGAAGCCCCTGAAGAAGGAAAAGAGGCCCCTCTGGAGGAGAAGCAGCAGGAGCTGATGGAGGGAAATGGTGCAGGAGGGCAAGAGGCAGAGGCTAGTTCTGAAGAAGAAAAGGGAGGACCCCTGGAGGAAAAGCAGCAGGAGCTGATGGAGGGAAATGGTGCGGGAAGGCAAGAGGCAGAGGCTAGTTCTGAAGAAGGAAAAGGAGGACCCCTGGAGGAAAAGCAGCAGAAGCTGATGGAGGCAGATAGTTCAGAAGGGGAAGGGGTTGGGGCTAGTCCCTTGAGAGGGGAGGCTGTGACTGAGGGAGGCTCAGAATCTTCTAGTGCAGGAGAGGCTGAAGGTCCAGCTGGAGAGGGAGAGGAGGTCACTGAAGTGATGGGAGAGATTACAGGAGAAGAGGAAATGGCAGCAGCAGAACCTGAGTCTCCTCCTAGTTCAGAGCACGATGGTGGCCAGGATTCTATGAGAGAAAATGGAGACCAAGAACTTAGGGAAGCCCCAGGAAGCAAGGAGACAGAAATGACACTGGAAAATGAGTTACTGGAGGCTGATACAGATGCAGGAGGGCCTAAGGAAGGAGAACAAGAGTTGGAGGCTGGTTCAGGAGAAGTGCCTGCCCAGGGAGAGCCCCAGGGAACCTTGGAGGAAAATCAGAACTTGGAAAGCTCAGCCCCAGCCAAGGCCAGTGAGGCAGAAGACACTGACAGCTCTGGGGCACAGCAGGAGGCTGAGCTGCTCTCTCCTGACGGTCAGGTTTCACTAGGAGCCAGCCAGGAGCTGGAGGAGGCATCCTCTGAAGAACAAGGGGAAGAGGAAGAGGGAAAAAACCAGTCTGAGGAGGAATCTGAAGAAAATGCTGGGGAAGTCAGCTCAGAAGAAGAAGGGGAGGTTTCAGAGGAAGCTGTGGCTGCCCAGGAAGAGCCAGGAGCCACAAGCCAGGAGGAGGAAGAAACCAAACTGAGTCCAGACGAGACAGTCTCAGCCCTTGAAGACTCAGAAGTTCCAGGTTCCCCAGGCAGGTGGCAGGGTGAGGGGATTCTGACCATTATCCCCTAAAGGGAGCAAGCCCTCTTATTCCTAGGTCCAAAGAGGGCCCTAATCCTCCCAAATGTCTGAGCACCTTCTATTGGCCCTGTATGCAGGAAGGAATGGAGAGAGTAAGGTTGGGGAGTGAGGTCCCCTGAGCTGGGAGTCTGCACTGGTGCATGACTCTGGAGGCTAACATAAAACTCCCTGTAGCCTCAACTAGGAATGTTTGCAATGGAAGCAAGCATTACAAACTGCTCTTAAAGCAAGAAGGAAGAAGGGCACCCTCTGTTTTGGTGGGGAGTGAGGGAGTTAGATTCGGACCCTGAGCAGAGAGGCAGAGTTCCTGGTAAAACTCAAGGCTACTGCTGAGCTACATACCTTCCCTTATTTCACAGATTATCAAATAGTTCCAGAGAGGCAAACTGTCATAGTGGATAGAGAACTGACCTGAGAGTTAGGAAGATCTGAGTTCAAGTATCACCTCTGACACATACCTCTGATACAAACTTAGATAACCTTGAGCAAATCAATTAATATCTAAGTGTCCCAGGCAACTCATTATGACTATAAGTTACAGAGAAACTGCCTACTGGCTATGTAGAGAGAATTTCCTATAACAATGAAATCACAGCTCAGGTCTTGTTCTTTTACTCTGTTGTATTCCTGATAACTAGGTTCTAAGGACAGGTATTTTTTTTTTTAAACTTGGCACCAAAGGACCCACTATTTTACTTGGGGATAAGGTAGGAGTTAGAGTTGTAATCCTTACAGACTACAGAGAACTTTTTTTTTTGATGAATGGATTAAAAGAGTTTGAAGGTACTAACCCCTCCCCCCCAAAACAAAACAAAACAAACAAAACCAAAATACAAACCAACCAATTAATAGCTCTCAAAGTATTATGTTAGGTCTTAAAGGATTTTAGGTATCATTTCTTCCAAGTCCTTTATTTTAGAGAGGAGAAAACTGAGATTTTCAAGAGGGAAAGTAACATTACAGAGTAAGGAAAGTGCTGAAATTGAGGGTGAACTGAGGTCAAATCATGGGACTCAATTCTCATAAGATTTGTAGTGTGAAAATTGAAAAGGACTTGACACCAAAGGATTTATTACATTATTTGGGGATGGGGTAGGGAGTAGAGTTGTAATACTTACAGACAACAGAAATTTTTTTTTTTTGATGAATGGATTAAAAAGTTTAAAAAAACCCAAAATCGGGGCAGCTAGGTGGCGCAGTGGATAGAGCACCAGCCCTGAAGTCAGGAGGACCTGGGTTCAAATCTGGTCTCAGACACTTAACATTCCCTAGCTGTGTGACCCTGGGCAAGTCACTTAACCCCATTTGCCTCAGCAAAAAGCAAAAAACAAAAAACAAAAAAACAACCCAAAATCAAAACCAAAAAACAAACCAACCAAACACTAGCTCTCAAAGTATTATGCTGGGTCTTAAGGGATCTTGGGTATCATTTATTCCACCTCCCTTATTTTAGAGAGGAGACAACAGAGGTGTTAAGACCTTCATTACAGAGTAGGGAAGGCTCTGAAATTGGGGATGAGCTGAGGTCAGTTATGGAATTCAGTTCTCATAAGATTTGTAGTATGAGAGTTAGTTGGAAAGGACTTGAGAAACCACCTTGTCCAGTTTCTTTCATTTTACAGAGGAAAAAGAGAATACCTAATCTGTATCACAGCAGGTGGCCTAACTCCTCCGAGTTTTGTGCTCTTTCAGTCAGGTTTTGCAAGTTTGGTTTGCCAACTCATGTGAAGCACAAGACCCTGGTCTCATTACTTAGGATGAGCAACTGAAAGTGGGGAGTCCATGATCCTTCTGGGAATATCCTGGCTCCAATTTTACCCACCTTGTAATCTCTCATAGGAAGGAAAATTCAAGGAATCTGACTGGATGTGTGTGGGATGGGCATAGTAGATCTTAGATGGAAGGAAAAGGTTTTTGGGATTGGGAGGGCAGCTGTATTCATTCACAAAGAGATCTAGACCTCGAGCTAGAGTTGAGGTATCATATCCCTCTCCTGCCTCGACTTGTTTATAGCTCCTTTTGTCAGGAAAATGCGAACAGTCTAGGAGAGCAAAACTTTGAGGGGAAAAAGGGTCCCTGGGATAGGGGGCAGAGGTCTGTTCAGGAAAAGAATGACCTACCAGCAGGCACTGAGGCTGTATCTCCTCTTCCTTTCCTTCCTCAGCAGAAGGTGCTAAAGAACAGCTCCTTAGGAGCCTCCCCACTGGAGCTGACCACTGCTAGTTCTTGTGCAACTCCTCTGCCCGTGAGATAGTTCTGTCCTTCTTAGTATTGAGGGGATTAGCTCCCTGAATCAGGGTTAGTTCTTCCTCCTCACCCCTTAGCTCATGAGAACTTGGACCTCTACCCTCCTTTGAAGTCCTCTTCTGCAGGTATCTTTTGTTGCCAGATTTTGAACTTCTCCAGCCTTCTTAAGGGACTGCAACTGGTTTAAATTTCCTGCCCTGAGGCAAAAAGATTTAAGGGAAGAAAATGGATCCAGATGGGAAAATGCATTGCTGCAGGAATAGGGACTGTCTAGCTTGGGAAAGAGAAGGCTGGAGGCAAACTGGGACCTGGGAGAGGGAGTAGGCAGTTAATAACAGGCAAAAACTATATGGGGGCAGCTAGGTGGCCCAGTGGATAGAGCACCAGCCCTGAAGTCAGGAGGACCTGAGTTCAAATCTGGTCTCAGACACTTAACATTCCCTAGCTGTGTGACCTGGGCAAGTCACTTAACCCCAATTGCCTAAGCAAAAAGCAAAAAAAACAAAAAACAAAAAACAAAAAAACTATATGGAAGAATGTGGTACAGATGGTGATTAGCAGCTGTTCTCTAATTTTATTGAGGACAGGAAAAAGGAAGCAGGTTTTAATTTATAGTTGGATAGATTGAGGAGAGACTTGAGGTAGGTGTGGCAAACTGTGAAACCTCCTTTTCAGGATAGCCAGCTGTGCAGTTTTGCCCGAAGGTGGGATAAGGTCCTAGACAACTGATCCATAAACCTTTGAGGGCTTGACTCCTTTGATTCTAAGACAAACTGAAGTTAGCTAGAGCACATGACTGGGATGGTGTAGACCTCAACTCCCAAACTCTCACCTTAGCAGATCATAGATTTAGAGGTATAAGAGGTCTTAGGGGCCACCTGGTCCAACCCCTCCATTTTATAGGTTAAGGAAATTAAGACTTACTCAGCTAAAAAGTATTAGTCAAGTTTGAACCCACAACTTTCTGAGTTGAGATTCTATCCACTATAACCTGCTTCCTCTCAAGTGGTATACTTTCCAGCAGAGTTGCAATCAGGAGTGGGTGGGTTGACCAGATCTTTCCCCCAAAGATATGAGTGGCTCTTTAAGTTCTTCAGTAGCATAGAAACAACTGAACTCAGTACCTCAGTAGGAAAAATGATTACTTTTCCTTCTCCTAAGTTAGTTCCTTGATGGCCTGGTACCACTCTGCTACTGCCCCCTGGTTCTCTGAATCCCGGGAGATCTCCTAAACACCAGCCTCAAGAGTACTATTGCCTCTGCAATCTCTTCTCGTCCCCCTTTCCCACCCTAAACCGGAGCAGCATATCTTGTCCTAGTCATCAAAGTAGCTACTTGTGGTTCTGCTTTCCCATCTCTTAGCTTATGGTAGTCTCTTAGGGGTTAATTTAGAACATAAGTAGAGCTGAAGCAGCTTTGTACTTTTGCCGAGGAAAGTGCTGTGAGGCAATCACCTGGCTCCCTTCCTCAGTAGTGCCCAGAGTGGCAGACCACAGACCAGATTTCTTCTTTCTCTTTCTATCTCTATTTCAGTGCACACGTGCAGTTAATCTGCTGCATTGAGGATGGAAAACTTAAATAAGCCAGTCAGCCTCAGGACCCTTTGTCTGCATTTCAAAAGGGAGAAAGGAGTAAATGAGAAAGGTTCCTTTGCCCTATTTCCCCCAGAGTTCCATTCCCTTTCCAGTTTCTTGCTTCCCCGAAGCTAAATGCACAGATCACAGAATTTCTCCTTTCACTTTCCTTAGTGGTTCTGGGTTTCGTGCTAGGATGTGACTGCTTTCTGACTTTCTAAATTCGACTACAACTACCTAGTCTCATAAACTCATCATGGGTATTCACAAATAGTTGGGGTGGAGATGGAGTAGGATAATCCCCATTCTGAATAACACATTTGCATTTTAACCATCTGGAGAAAAGCTTATCATATAAGTGATTTTAATGATGGACACTGGATGATCTCATAGGAGAGTTAAAAAGACATATTTTGGTTAGAAGAAGGCATTAAGTTCCATATCATAAAAGCAGAGGCATAGGACTGAGACCAAAACCAACATGTTCTGGATTCAGCTTTAACTAGTTTGCTAACCATTGTTAAATTTTCAGCATAAGCATTTACACCTTAGAAATTGGCAATCTTTACAAATCTGGGCTTCATTTGTTGTTTTATTTATTGTCTATACTTAGGAAAGTGTTAATAATGCAAAGTAAACTTAAAAGTGTGTATTTACATTTTTTTTTCTTCCTCTTCCCCACTCCAGCCCTATTGTTAACATTTACTGGTACATGTCTTATTGCTCTATAAACAATGTTTGAGCTCAGCAGGAGGACAGTAGAAGGCTTGTGGAATAAAGTCATCTCCAGATTGGAGCCCTGGTGACTATATGATGAGGATGATGATAATAACAACTGTATGGCTCTTTAAGATTTGCAAAGTGTTTTATATCCATTATCTCATTTAAGCCTCACCACAGGTCAGGCCTATAGGGATTAATATATCTGCCTTTATGTAAAAGACCAAATCAAAGGTTGGGCCACTTAGGTTAGCCTAAAGAGCTGGTAACTTCCCCCATAGGGTGGCAATGGGATTAATGGGGTAGGGTAAAACATCAAAGGAAAGAGATTTTTGGGATAAGTTGTCTAAAAACTTGAGGAACAGAGTGACTTTTTCCCCATCTAAATGTTCATATGGACTTCACTTTAAGTAAAATCTCTGTATAAAATCTAAGCCTTCAGAATGGAAACATTAGAGTGATTCATATAACCAAAAAGTTTTTCTACAGTGTTATTTTTTCAATTATAATATCTTCTTAGATCCTAAAATGGCATTTACTTATAGATAACATTTTTTTTGGGGGGGGAGAGGGAATGTTTTATCAATGCTGTTTTTTTCATTGCTATCACTTCTTAATGACTCTTCCTTACCTCCAGTAGAATCCTCTCTTCTACCTAGAAGGAGTAGCTAAATAAAATGAATCAAAACATTGGCCAAGTCTGAAACATATATACTTTATTTAGTGCCTTCAGCTATCATTTCTGTGCTAAAAGGACAATTCAATGTCAGTCTCTCAAATCACAGAGTTATATATAATTTTTCAGGCATACACCTCACTAGAATAAAATGAAGTTAGTTATTATTTACTAAGATTAAATCTTGCCTCTTTTGTGGGTCCCATAGACTTCCTTCTTTCCTAGAGCTTTTCAGCTGCAAATCCAGGACCCTGGGAAACATGGTCTCTCCCATGGCCTCTCTACCCTTTAATAGTCCCAGGTGATCAAGATGGGCCAATTTTGGTTCTAAAAGGTGTGGACAAAATCAACTTTACTTAGTCAGAAACTGTTCTGGGTATAAATTGGCTGAATGCTTCTTGCCTGACTGATTGACAACACTCTTTAGCTACTTTGGCAGATTCAGCCCTAAGCTGAATTTTGCTTCAATATCTTTGGGGAATTGTTTCACTAGCCCAATTTTATTGTTTTTCTTCTCCTCTATCCAGATGTATTGGTTTCCTTTTTACCCAATGTGCTCACATTATAGGATCATATATAGATTTAAAGCTATAAGGAACCTCAGAGACTATTATCTAAACTCCTCATTATATAAATGAGGAAACTGAGACCCAGTGAGTTTAAATGTTTTGCTCAGGGTCATGCAGCTAACAAGACAAGATGTCTGTCTTGTTTTGTCCATGCTGTCTTGTTTTGTCTGTGCTATCTTTCTATTTTAGTGCCCCTTTTCCTACTCTGCACATTCTGCCAAAGGTGCTTAGTTGTATATAATGCATCTAGGTGATGGCCATGGATAGAGTGATGGACCTGGAGTAAGGAAGATCTGACTTCCAACTGGACTCTAAGCCAGTCTGTAAAATGGTAGTATTTCTTATCTGTAAAATACGAATAATAATAATATCTATTCTCCAGGGTTGTTGTGAGAATAAAATGAAATTATATTTGTAAAATGCTTTTCAAACCTTAAATTACTATTTAAATACTGGCTATTATTATTGTTGTTGGTAATGGTGATGATGGTGATAGTAGTAGTGGTGGTAGTAGTAGTAGTAGTAGTAATAGTAGTAGTAGTAGTAATAGTAGTAGTAGTAGTACCTGCTATGCTCAGTGTCTGGCTCCTTCTGCTTGCTCTACCCAGCTTTATTAGTTCTCTGTCCACAGTATCCAGGCAACCTCACAGAATTGTTCTGAGTACAGAATTCTATAAACCTTACAGTGGCTTATAAATATAAGGTATTGTTGTTATTTGTTTCCTCTCTGCCTGCTGCATCTAGCTGGTTCTCTCACTGGCTATCATGCTTAGCTAGATTTATTCCCCTGTGCAAGGTTTAATTGGTTTCCCAATATGCTGCTGTGCCTGATTAGGATATGACCCTTGTTTCTTTTTAGGTTTGCTATACATCACCTGCCCTCTCAAACCCAAGGGCTATACGGCACTAAGGGTATGACAACTCTGTGTTAAATATAGATTCATCTCTACTCTTCAACTTAATCTCATTCTTACCTTTATTAATCCAGTCATAAAATCCACAGTTCAAATTCTCTATAAAAACATAACTGAGGTGTTATAGAGGGAATTCCTGCTTCAGGTAAGGCTCATAGGTGACCTTTTGGTGATTTCAGTGTTGGAATTCTAGAGAATGCTTCATAGAAGAGAGATCTAGTGAGCTCCTGGAATGTGATCAGTTTAGAGCTCCGTGATGGAAAGAATATGTAGAAGTATGAGATAGGGTAAATGTCCAAAAGTAAAGTTATCAAACACAGGCTGCCTGTGCCTGAAAAATTCCTTCGTGTAGTCTGAACCAGATTAAATTGTAATTGAAAAATGTTCAACAAAATAAAAGAAAATATAATATAACATAGGTGTTAATTTATTGTTTTCTAAGTCAATATAGGGTCCGTAGAGATCCATTTCAATTTCTATTTGAGTTTGACATTGATTCCCTGTAGAACTTTTAAGTGTAGTTTAAAGTGTTTTATCTATGTGGGGATTAGTTAGTCCCTGAGATCAGCCCAGAAAGGATGTGTGAGGAGTTGGTAGTCATTTCTGTTCTTCCCACAATGCTGACTGTTTTCAGAATATTGAGAATGAAGGGGCTAAAGTTGGCCAGAGAGAGAGAGAGAGAGAGAGAGAGAGAGAGAGAGAGAGAGAGAG
>JAJPUD010004467.1:64553-99064 GCA_023553655.1 Myrmecobius fasciatus
AGAGAGAGAGAGAGAGAGAGAGAGAGAGAGAGAGAGAGAGAGAGAGGAGCCAAGGCCTTGAAAGAAAAAAAGAGAATGGGTGAGAAGCTCCCAGAATCTTGGGTCTAGTTCCTGGGGGAGGACTGGTCTCATGCCTGAGACACTAATGCCTTGCTATATTTTTCTTCCCAGAAGAGACAGAGGATGTAAGTGAAGCACCTTTAAGGGACCGTTCTCATATAGAAGAAACCCTGATGCTGAAGGAAGACAAGCCAGCTGATGATTTTTCAGGTAAGGTGGGAATGAGCTTCAAGGAGAGGAAAGTGTCTAATAATGGAAAGTACATGTATCAAGGTTACATACAAGGAAATGTCTTCTGGGGCTATGCCAAAAATTTTGAGGGAAATTACAATAAATAGAAAAGTAACTTGGAATTATGGAACCAGGTTATCTTCATTAATATGGACTCTGAAGGATGAATGCATACTTTATATAGGCAGATAGTAGAAAGGCTGGCTTTTCAAGCAGGAGGAATAGCATACAAGGTGTGTAGTTGGGAATGCACATAACACATTTTTTTTGGGAGACTTGTAACAATATCTATGGTGGCATTGGAAGTATCCTCATACAGATAGCTTCTGTGATTTGCCCTGATAATTGTTATTGAATCAATCAGTCAAGAACTAAGCATGGAATAACCAGTGAATGACTTAGTCCTAGAATCCCTTTTGATTTCCAACAAGATATCAGAACCAGAACCACTGTTGTCTTATGAGAACAGTAGGGAGAGAATGGCTACTGGGTAGAGGGCACTATACCTCTCATGGGACTTGACAGTCCTGTAAAAGAATAAGATCCAAATACAAATAATTGGAATATATACTATTACATAGTGAATTCATTAGAGAAGTACTATATGATGTCAGAAGGAGAAATTCTACTGACCAGGAAGCTAGGGGAACTTAAATGCTGTAACCAAGTTTAGTTTCATCTGCTAAGACAAGAAAAATCTCATAAAGGAAGAATTTCAGAAATGTTCTATGGAAGCTGATTTCTTAAATTTTTTATTATGTTAAATAATTACTCCTCTGAAATCTCTCTTTGAAACTTCACTGTGTTATAAAAAATGGAAAGAGGTGAGATGAAATTCCCATTTACTATAGGAACTTCTTTGGGGGGGCTGAAGACCTTAAGTTAAACTGCCCCATTCCTCAGGAGGTCTGAAATGAAGGGTGCCCATCTCAAAAAGGGGTACCACATAGTTGGAAACCAGTCAGGCTGGGCTTTTCCAAAGGAGCCTTTAATCCAGAAATTACAGATTGGATCACACTGCTAAGAGGATCTTTAAAAATAGATCTGGGAGGCTTGAGAATATTTGACCTAGAGGCAGAAGGATGGAGTAAATTAATTTCTAGCTTGAAAAATTGTATGATTCTTTGCATGGCAGTGTATGTTGCTATATGGGAATTTACTTCAGTGAGATGAGGGATGTGGTGATAATGATCAAGAGCTCCCCTTAACCTCCAGATGTGCAAATTACATAGCATTAATAGGTACAAGAGGGCTCCCTGGAAAACCATGGCTGTTGGTTGGCAAGGTAGTTATAATGTAGTCACCCAGAATATTGGAATATTCAAGCACTGATATATTAAAGCAGGTTGGAGCCTATCTGGTTTGACCTTTTCCCTTTTTCTCCTAGGGGTGATGCAGCGGTTAAGAAAGATCTACCACTCTTCCATCAAACCTCTGGAGCAATCCTATAAGTACAATGAACTGAGGCAGCATGAGATTACAGGTAAGTCTGATCATATGAAGACCTAAGGCTCATGGAATAATCAGGAAGCCTTAGCTGATATCCTAGGCACAAGCATTAGAATTCTGCTTAGAGAGCAGGGCCCAGGGAAGCTTCTTAGGGAGTCTCACTCAGAAATGAAGACTCAGAGAATAAGGCGGGAAGTTGCTTTCTTTTTGATTGAGTGGAGGAAGGCTTTATTTTATTATGTTGCTTTCAAGAAGCAGGTGCCATACTCCTTTGAAGAAGCATAAGTGCAATTTGTAGAAGCCCAAACAAGCAGTTATATTCCATAATCTCTCCCTGTCTCCTCATGCCCTCCTCAGAATTTCAGTTGGAGGAGACCTTTCCAAAATCTAATATTTCATGAGATTATCATTACTTGCACTCCTTGATATGTTTCCATGTTTCCCCCTCCTCCTGCCAAAAGCCTGAAGTTCTATTTCATTAATCAGCTAGGTTGCCAGTCCCTAAACTCAAGGCCAGTTTCCTTCTCACCTTATATATCAGGGGCCTGATTTCATGAGATGACTATAGGTGCAGAAATCAATTTTCAGTTTCTCTTTATTTTTCCTTCTTAATCCCCTCACCCCAATTCATCCTTCCTTGGGGCAGGTTAATTTGCTTTCACTGGGAATAACTCTTGACTAGGTTCTGATTCTAAGAGTCTGCCTCAGAAGCAATACTGGCCAGAGGCTAGGAAAGCTGAGACCAAGATTCACTTTTAGGGCTTTACCTTCTTTCTGGTTCCTAACATTTTTCTGGCACAACAATCTCCAGGCTTTGCTCCCTCATCCAGCTCTTCTTTTTCCTACTTTGATGTTGCTATGGCTCTCATGCCCTCTGGTGTAAAAAAGCTGAAACAACAGTGTCCCTTGCTCAAATTTCATTCTCCCATGAACGACTAATTATACTCTATCTCAGAAAGCCCAGGAGTCATAGTTTCTTTTCCTTTTTTTTGAAAAATTCTAAATTAGTTTATTGAGTTGACTGATGAACACCTAATTAGGAAAGCAATTGGTTTTTTTTTGTTTTTTTTATATAAAGCTTTTTATTTACAAAACATATGAGTGACCTTTCAACATTGACCTTTACAAAAACTTTTTTTTTCCCAAGCTTTTCCCCTCCTTCCCCCCACCCCCCACCCCTAGATGACAGGTAATCTAATACATGCTAAATAGGATAAATTATATGACAAATACAATAATATACATATCTATACAGTTATCTTACTGCACAAGAAACATCAGATCTAGAAAGAGAAGAAGGAAAAAAAACAACCTAAGAAGGAAAACAAAATGCATGGAAATATTCACAGAAAGCGTTAAAATGCTGTGTGGTGGTTCACTCTCAGTTCCCACAGGCCTCTCTCTGGATGTATATGACTATCTTCATCGCAGAACAACTGGTTTGAATCACATCATTGTTGAAGAGAACCATGTGCATCAAAATTGATCATCGTATAGTCTTGTTGCTGTGTATAATGATCTCCTGGTTCTGCTGATTTCACTCAGCATCAGTTCATGCAAGTCTCTCCAATCCTCTCTGAAATCCTCCTGTTGGTCATTTCTTACAGAACAATAATATTCCATAACATTCATATACCATAATTTATTCAGCCACTCTCCAATTGATGGGCATCCTTTCAATTTCCAGTTTCTAGCCACTACAAAAAGGGCTGCCACAAACATTCTTGCACATGTGGGGCCCTTTCCCTCCTCTAAGATCTCTTTAGGATATAGGCCCAGTAGAAACACTGCTGGGTCAAAGGGTATGCACTGTTTGACAACTTTTTGAGCATAGCTCCAAATTGCTCCAGGAGCCATAGTTTCACTGGGCTATGTGTGAGCTACTCGAGGGGTGAGTGGGAATTATACAACCTCTCCTCTGAAAGGAGATTCTTTCATTCACCCAGAAGAGATAGACACTCCTTAAGAGAGTCCCAATAGGTCAATCAACCTCTACTTATTGATGAATTACTATATCTCCCTATACTATATATATTCCCTATAATATTATCTCTCTATACAAGGAAACAGGAGATGGACTCAGCCCTTGAGCTTTGCTATTGCTGTTATTGTTTTTCAGTCATTTCCAATTCTTCATGAACCCATTTGGGGTTTTCTTCACAAAGATACTGGAATGGTTTGTCAATTCTTTTTCTGGCTCATTTTATAGATGAAGAAACTGAGGCAACCAGGGTTAAGTGACTTGCCCAGGATCATATAGTTAGAAAGTGTCTGAGGTTAGATTTGAATTTAGGTAGATAGGAATTCTTGCTTCCAGGCCTGGCACTTCATCCAGTGTCTCATCTTAGCTTTGGTACAGAGCTTTTAACTAACATCTCATTATATACACAATTCTATATAGTTTTTTTTGAGCACTTGTTGTCTATGGGAATATTGCTCATTGTAGGGGATAGGGATGTGGTGATGAGATGTGAGGGAAGGAAGTGAGATAGGATTCCCATTAACTATAGGAAATTATTTTGGGGGCAGAAGCCCTTATGGTAACTGTCCCAGCCCTGGGCTGAATGGTCTCCATCCTACAAAAGTGAGCGAGGAAGACAGGAGCTCTGGACAGACTGGGCCCTGTGGTTCAGCCCTTAATCTAGAAGTCAGGGTTGAGTCATCCTGCTGAGGAGCCTTTTAAAAATGGAAGATTTTTAAGAAGGGGTTTTTTTTTCCTCTACATGAGGCAATTGGGGTTGTGACTTGCCCAGGGTCACACAGCAAGTAAGTGTTAAAGTGAGTGAGATTGGATTTTACGGATGAGGAAATTGAGGCTCAGGGAAATTGCAGGAATTGCCTGCCAAATTAGGACAGGTCATAAGTGACAGAATACGAGTTTAAACTCGGGTTCTTTGATTCTAAGGGCAGTGCTCTCTTGAAGGATTTCAGAGATAGAAGAGATCAATAAGGATTAAAGTATAAAGTCAAGCACTTTATGTTCTACAGATATGAAGTCTAATTATAGGCTTTTGAGTTAAAAGGAGATTTCCGAGATCATCTATTCTAACCTCTTTCACTTTATGGAGAGGAAAACCAAGGTGAGAATGAGGCAGGACTTTCTGTGGGGAAAACTTCCCTGACTTCTACATTTTACACAGAAGCTCCCACTTCTAAGGTGATAGAGTTCAGTGACATTGTAGTTTTTTTCCTCCTACATTTCTTTAATGAAGCAGTTATATCTAATAAGAAAAATGGACTGAGGACCTGCCATATTGGATCATTCATCCAGCTGAGTTTTCTGTTTCTGACAAGGGCAGTAAATAATGTCTATGTCTTCTTCCTTGATAGCAGTCTTAAAGGTTAATTAAGGAATACTAGTTCATATTTCTAAAGGATCCCATTTTATAAAATTCCTTTTGCATGACAATCCTGTAAGAGAGAGTATTATCATAATCACCATTAAAAGATGAAGAAACTGAGAATCTAGGTATTACATGATTTGCTTAAGGTCACATTGCTAGTAAGTTGAAGATTAGGAACTCAAATCTTTTTCATATCTTGAGTCTAGATCCAGTGCTATTTCTGTCACACCATGTTATCTCATTAGAATTCCTTAATAAAAGGCTTACTTACCTTAATGCATTTGTGATTTTACCAACATGAACACTTCTTCCAAGAGTACAGTTTATAATACATTCATGACTTCTCATTCCTTGTGATTCTTTCCCATGTTTTCTTATAGAGGATCTAATCAATTTGTTGGAGGACTTCATTATTTCGTCTTCTCTTCCTCCTCCTTCTTCTCCCTCTTTCTTCTCATTTTGTAGGTACCATTGCTTCCCTCATTCTTGCTACATAATCAATTCATCTCCTTTTCCAATGATACGTTTCTTGAATGATACCATTGAATATTATCATTGGAAATCTGCAGTAGCCTATTTATACATATCATCTATCTTTCCATTGATTTTGGGGTTCACAATTTTTCTCTTTGTGGATTATGATCTATCACAATTTCTTAGGAGAATGCGGGTGTTAAGTAGTATATGCATCTTACAGTTTGGGATGTTTCTGTCAGAGAGTAGTTTGGATCATTGAAAGCACTGTACAATTTCTCAAATTCATTCATCTGCTTTTTTTCTCCTTTTCAATTCTGAACTTAGGCTTATTTGTAACATGGGTAGCTTTCCCTTGCAACAAATAAGTATAATCAAATAAAGTAAATCCTCACATTGTCCAAGTCTGCAAATGCACATTTCATTCTGCACCTCTAATCAATTAATTCTCTGATAAGAGGTAAGAAGCATGATTCACCAATCTTTTGAAGTTATATTTGGTCATTGCATTTATCATTGATCTAAAGTCTTTCAAAATTATTTTCCTTTACAATATTTTAATTATTCTAGTTCTGCTCATTTCATTCTGAATCAGTTCATGTAACTAACTTTTTCCAGGTTTCTCTTAAACTGTTTTTAAAAAATTTCTTATCTCAATAATATTTTGTTCTATTCACATGTACCACAATTCATTCAGCTATTCCTTAACTGATAGGCATCTACATGGTTTCTGTTATTTTGCTACCACAAAAAAGTGATACTATAAATATTTTATACATATGAATCCTCTAGTTGAAGTATCATTTTAAAAGCTAACTCAACGAGGAGATACTAAAAGGATTGGGGAAGCAAATACTGATGAGATTACTACTTTAAAAAGGGTTAAGGAAACACCAACACCCTGTTTTGTACCTCTTTTCTCATTTCATAAAAGTCTTTATGAGATTGCCCCATACATATTTTGAGAGTATACTTCATGAAAATATGACAAAGGAGCAGTCAATCTTTCACAGATGATTCTATTAACATTTTGAAAAGTCCATTTATCTTTTTCCTTCTGTAATATGATTCAACAAACTTTAGGGGGAACTGTGAGTATTAAACAACTTAACTATTCCTCTTGGTAAGAACATTAAAGAGCTGATTCCTCATTATTCCTTATTCTGTTCCAGTATGGGTGGTACTTCTATAGATGTCTAGGGATGTGAATTTGTGGTTCCACCAATCCAGACACTTGACTGTATTTGCCATCTTTACTTAGCCATTTCTCATTTGTCATTTTCATTGCATGTGCCTCATTAATTCATCTCTCCTAAAATCCTTAATTAAAAAAATTTATTAATGGTTTTTGTTATTACATGACAGTTTCTAAATGTACCCCAATCTCATTCCCATACCAAATTGAAATCTCCTTTGAAACAAAGATAAACAGTTAAGCAAAAATAATTGTCACGGATGCAACAGATAGTATATGCAACATCCTGCCTCAGTAATATAAGTCTCTCTGTCAGAGGAGATAGTTCTGTTTTATGATCTGTTTTCCAGAAAGATCATTAATTTATAGAACGTTTAATGGTATTAGATAAAAGGTAATAAAAGTGAAAGCATTTCTTGTGTATAAGTTAGACTGTACATTCCATTTGATCCCCTGACCCAGCACCTCTCAAAGGCAGAAACTCTTTAGGAGCTGAAGTGTATGTCTCTTGTCTCTCTGCCGATGGTAAGAGCTAACTTGGCTATTTAGTTCTTGGTTATCCCTACTTGGGGACCAGGCAATGGTCATTTGCTCATAAATAGGGCTACAGATCCTTTCAGGTACATGTGAAACCTCTTGTGCCCCCATCCCAAAAGCTGCAAATGTCAGGTCAAGAAGTGAGACAACCAGATTGGTTTACTTTTCCAGGCTCCTCAAGCCTTAAATTCTCTCTCTTAACTTGTATATTCTCCCTGTATCTTTGTCTTTTCACTAACAAAAGTAGTGGTCCAGTGGGCTTCCTTACAGGGGTTCCCAATCAGAGACCCTTCTAAATAGGTGGGAAACAGGGAGGGTAGTAGCTGTTATCTGCTCTGTCATTATTTTCCCTCTCCTTTATCTCTGAAAAAGCCTGTACTCTGAGGATTCACCTTCATGTTTTACAAATCTATCTGCTGGGGTGCAATAAGTTCCTAACCTCACTACACTTTTATTTCCTTAAATCTAGAATTTTACAACTGAATTAGCATATCTAAGAGGACCATTTATTACAAAAAGATTCTATTTTTAAAATGTGTTGCTTATGTAATGGAAAACATTATATTATTTGTTCACTTTAATTTCTAGTGTCTGTTCTTTATAGATGGGGAAATCACTTCCAAACCAATGGTACTTTTCCTGGGGCCCTGGAGCGTTGGCAAATCTACCATGATAAACTACCTCCTTGGGCTCGAAGACACTCGTTATCAGCTTTACACAGGTAACTGAGATTTCATTTTATGATATGATTGTTAGTGCTTTGAAAATGTGCATTTTTAAAAAATTAAACATTTCTTAGATATCTACTATATATAACAGACTGTGTTAGGCACTGAGGATTACCAGGATTCATTTAGCATGATTGAGGCAGAAAAGTTGGCTCTGCAAAGCCTATTTGTTTTGCATAATCAATTTGACTCCTAGAGCCATAAAGAAAGCTATGTTTACTTGTGAGTCAAGCTAGACATGGCAGCCTAGTAAAGATTCTTAGAAAAGAATTAGAAGAAGGAATTCATCTAACCCTTTACCAGTGCTGTTAATTAAAAGAAAAAAAGCAAAATGCTGCCATGACAAAGGAACAATTGCCATTACTATTTTGATTTGGCCTTTCAATACATAGATTTGACTTAATGGTCAGAAGTGATGTCATGCTTGAATCTTCGAAGGAGTAATGAATGAAAGATAATTTTCTAGATCTGGTACTTCCTATATGAAAATATATCATAAGTTATGTTATTGGGATGTGAAATACCACAATAGCTGTTCAGAAATTTGGTGATCTGATGAACTTCATATGCTTCAACTCTTTTTTGATATATGAAATAGTTCATCATGCAAGGTAAAGTGGCCAATGTTGCCACAGGGCATGTTCTGTAAAAAAATTTTTTTCTCAATTTTAGATATTTAACAGATCAATCACTTGAACAGATTCCAACCCAACACCACACTGCCATTAAGCATTATAGACGGTGAACAGAAGCAGCCACAATAAAAAAGACTAAAGTTTTGCAGAATCACTAAGTATAGCCCTACAAATGGTCAACTTCCTGACACCTGTGTTTTGGTTTCCTGAATCAGGTTCTCTGACCCCTGAAATCTACTAATCTCTGGCAATCTGTCTCCTGAACTCTGTAGTCAGACCTTTGACTCTTAGTGCTCTTTGTCTCTTTTCATCAGCTCCTACACCTCTCCACTACCACTCTGAACTGGTTTTGTTGTTATGTTAACTTTCCTCCCAATTCAGCCCCTATCTTCTCGATTCTTAGTCAGGAATTGCTTTTTCCTTAAGGAGGTCAGTCAGGAAGCTATTGTTAATAGATAAACTGAGAGGTCAGGGGTCCAAGGCCAGAGTGGTGACAAGCAGAATGTGGAAAACAAATACAGATGTGAGAGACAGACATTGTGATAATAGAAAGTACCGGCTAGCAACTTTTCAAATCCAGGAACACTTTTTAATAACAAAAAATGTTTTTGAAATGCCTCCTGCAGTCACCTCCATACTCCTGCCATCACTTCTCTCTTTGTGACATAGGTGCTGAGCCCACCACTTCTGAGTTCACAGTCCTCATGCATGGCCCTAAGCTGAAAACCATTGAGGGCATTGTCATGGCTGCTGACAGTGCCCGCTCCTTCTCACCTCTTGAAAAGTTTGGCCAGAACTTCCTGGAGAAGCTGATTGGCATTGAGGTCCCTCACAAGCTTTTGGAGAGGGTCACTTTTGTGGACACGCCGGGCATCATTGAAAACCGAAAGCAGCAAGAACGAGGTATTTTAGGGGCAGGGTGTACAGGGAAAGTGAGAGTACTATCACATATGTCTAGCAGGAAGGGACCTTGGAGTGGGGAGGGTCATCTAGTTCAACTCCTTCATTTTATCAATGAGGAAACAGATTCAGAGACTCTAAAATCACACTATCATACTGTTTCTCTGTATCATCTGGTGAATTTCCTGGAAATTGCTGGGTTGTTAGATGATGTGCACCTCATCATCAGCCCAGACTACTGAGGGAGTGACCTTGTTTTTGCTCTCTAGGGCTAAGTTGGTTCCAAGGCAGTCTATAAATAGATAGATGAACATACAGTCAGGATAGACAGATGGATATACAGTCAGGATAGATAGATAGATAGATGGACATACAGTCAGGATAGCTAGATAGATGAACATATAGTTAGGATAGATAGCTGGATGGATAAATAAATAGACATACAGATAGGATAGATAGATTAGACAGATAAGTAGACAGACAGATGGACAGACAGACAGAGAAATAGATGGACATACAGTCAAGATAGATAAATAGACATACAGTCAGGATAGATAGATTAGAGGGGTAAATAGACAGATGGACAAACAGACAGACAAATAGAGAAATATAAAGCAAGCCCTAGAGATTTATTCTGAGGTTGTTAATTTTGACTTGGAGTAGCAACCGAGATGACAGGGTTCTAAGGGTCCTGGACTGAAGCATGGTTCTTTACCTAAGTCCACTTATAGGATCATAGATTTAGAGATGGAAAGGTTCTTAGATGTCATCTAGCATAACCCTTTCATTTTGTAAGTGAGGAAGCTGAGGTCAAGAGAAGTCAAATGACTTTTTCATGAACACAGAGCCAGAAAATGTTAAAGGCAGGATTTGAAATTAGGTCTTCCTAATGCCAGTGCCAACCCTCTATCCATTATCCATGTAGCTTTCTCAACTTGACCTTGTCCAACCAGGACCTGAAACTAAAGGGATTATTCAAGCTCAAGACTAGATACTCTAGTCCTTTCTTAAGCCTCCCTTCTTCCCAGTGGATTTGTCTTGATGTAAATGCTTTTGTGTACTTCCAGAAGAGAACTTATCTCTAGAGTGGAGTTGGGGCTCAGAATGCTGGGCAAACATTTGGCTGATGGCATGGAAGTTCAGTGTAGTGCTGCCACAATTAGGAATCACAGGCAGATGTATGTGTTCCTGAATCTGGTACTTATGGGGATAAGTGATTGGGTGATGTACCTCACACTGCTAAGTATTACTCATTTGCTCAAGAGATGTAAGGATGCTGTCATTGTACAGGTGAGAGGACAAAGCCATCTCCTTTTAGGTCTTCTTTTCCAAGTCCCCAGCTCTTACTTTCCATGTCAAAGCCATTGCTCATGCTCTCTCCACCCTACTGAATATTTGGAGGCCATAAAGATATTTAATTAAAAATAATATTCACCTCTCAACGAATCTACTTAATTTGTCAATCCAGAGGGACAACTGAATTGAATCTTGGTCACTCTTAATTCAGGATGAACATTCTATTGGAGAATTGGGCATTTGGTCAAAACAGGAAGAAGTTCTTCTCGACTTCACCCATTAGAGGACAAAAATTGATGATCTTAATGAAGTAGCTAGAGGCATACATTTAGGTTGTTGCAAAACTCTTTAGAAACCTAGAAGATACTAAGTGTTCTCATTTCTTTTTTTAAATAGCTTTTTATTTTTCCAAATACTCGTAAGGGTAGTTTTCAACATTTACCTTAGCAAAACCTTGTGTTTCAGATTTTTCTCCTTCCCTCCCTCCCATCACTGCCGTAGACAGCAAGCCATTGGAAATAGGTTAAACATGCAGTGTTCTCATTTCTACAGATAATAGGAAGGTGCTGAAAAGAATGCTAGTTTAATCTTACCTTCTTCCTTTCAAAGGTTACCCATTCAATGATGTGTGCCAGTGGTTCATTGACAGAGCCGATCTCATCTTTGTTGTCTTTGACCCAACCAAGCTGGATGTGGGTCTGGAGTTGGAGATGCTCTTTCGCCAACTAAAAGGCCGTGAATCCCAAATAAGAATAATCCTGAACAAAGCTGATAATCTGGCCACCCAGATGCTCATGAGGGTTTATGGTGCTCTCTTCTGGAGCCTGGCCCCTCTCATCAATGTCACAGAACCTCCAAGAGTTTATGTCAGCTCCTTTTGGCCCCAGGACTATAAGCCTGACACCCACCGGGAGTTATTCCTCAAAGAAGAAATTTCTCTTTTGGAAGATCTGAACCAGGTGATTGAGAATAGGATGGAGAATAAGATTGCCTTCATCCGTCAGCATGCCATCCGGGTACGCATTCATGCTCTCTTAGTTGACCGCTATTTGCAGACCTACAAGGACAAAATGACCTTCTTTAGTGATGGAGAGCTGGTCTTCAAGGACATTGTGGAGGATCCAGATAAGTTCTACATCTTCAAGACCATTCTGGCAAAGACCAATGTCAGCAAGTTTGACCTCCCCAATCGAGAGGCCTATAAGGACTTCTTTGGCATCAATCCTATCTCCAGTTTCAAGCTGCTCTCTCAGCAGTGCTCCTACATGGGAGGATGCTTTCTGGAGAAGATTGAACGGGCCATCACCCATGAGCTTCCCAGTCTCTTGGGAAGCATTGGGTTGGGGAAGAATCCAGGTGCTCTCAACTGCGACAAAACAGGGTGTGGTGAAACCCCAAAGAACCGCTATAGGAAACCTTAATGCTGTGGAGTTTAATTGGTTCTTGTGTTTCTATTGGTGAATGAGCTTGTGTCTTATGTGTATGAGAAGCCCCGGTTTATTAACCCTTTGAGCCAAACTGGCAAGAGCTATTTTACAATGGAGGGCTTGGAGTTAATGGAGGCCAATTGTGGGGGAATGTGCAAGGGCCTAGTAAAGAGAATGGAAACTGTGAATTATAGAACTTTTTGTACTTGCTATTTCAATTAGGAGGCCCCATTTTCCCTATGAGAAAAAGCAGAAAAATGTAAAATAGGGTATAGTTGCTTTCCCTTGGCACTGATTTGGAGGGTCAGAGGATAGTTTGTATGCACTGAAGAAAAAAAAAAGGTTGGGATTCAAATACAATAGAAGTAATTAGGATTCCTTTTCCTGGAAAATAGGAGAAAGAGTGAAGATAGGAGCTAGAGAAAGGGATCCATGACCACAAAACTTCCCCACTAAGCCAATTCCAGGATTTGGCTTGAAGGTCATTGGTTTTATTGGTTTTATTTTTTCTAACCTGACCTTTTCACCATCAGTCTTAAAATTCAGAAGGAATATTATCCTTTTTCTGGCATCAGGAAGTAGAGATACCTGGTGACCAACTTTCAGGTTGGCTGTGGGCAGGAGGAGGACATTCAGGGTCTGACCCCTTAAGGAGTTTGAATATAAGGATTGATTCCATGTTCAAACCCAACTCCAGAGCCTGTTATCTTCTTCCTTTGGGCTCTTTATTCACAGATTCTTTGGGCACTTTATGAGGGAATAAGAGCTCCCCAGGGTAGTTGAGGATTAGATTATCTCTATCACAAGGACAAACTACTTCTCAATACAGCCCACTGCCCAGGCCCATTGTGAAACCTAGTTTTTCTATCATGTCAAAGGAGAAAATAGACATTTGGTGTATGCAAGTAGTTTGCTTCATGCCATTCTTGCATTACCAGTCGAGCAAAGGCATGAATAGAGCTCAGAGGGTTAATAGGTTTGCAGTGTGTCCTTGTCTATTGCATGTTTTGGAAGAGACAGCTAACTGAGGCCCTTAGGCTTCCAAGAGGATGGTGGAGATCATGCTCCTTCTCCATTAAAGGACTTTTCTTTGAATTTATCTCCTCTAAATTTTGGAGGAGACAAACTCCATGCTCTATCTATGGGGGCTGTTGGGTAAGAGTGATGTCTTTCATGTGGTAGTTTCTTTGTCTTTCTTTTGTCCTGCCCTTCATACCCACGATGTACCAACATCCAGAATTAGGAATGATTTCCTTTGACTTAGAAAGCACTCAAAGTCAGAACCAATACCAGCTCTTCATTCATCTCAATAGCAGCTTCATGCTGATATCCAGTTATAGCCAGCATATTACAGTGCACATGAAAAAAGTCATGGGCTATGGATAGAATTGTGTGTATAAATCTCTGTGTGCATGTGTGTGTGATGATGGAAATAATCATATTGTAGAGAATGTATAGACAGACATTTTTTATTGAGAAAATACTGCCTGGTTGATTGGCCCCAAAGACATCAAGGGGCCAGATAGAGAGGTAGAGCTGGTAGAGAGGTCAAGGGGAGGGCCGGTTCTCAGAGCAGAAGGAAGAAGCCCTTAGGTGAGATAACATTTAGGGTAGTAAGAGATACCTGGAAATGCTGGGGACCTGTCATGTGGACCATCCTGTGAAATCAATGGGCCAGCCCTGATACTGGGGCAGAAAATGGGATTTTCCCTGCCTTCAAGCCAGAGTCACCTACACTAAGGGAAGAGGAGAGGAAAAAGCTACCTTGGGCCAGAAAGGGAAGGCAGAGAAGGTGAGACAATGAAAGTGATGTGGCACAGTAGCTTGGGAGCCAGATGAACTGGGTTTAAATCTAGCCTAAGATGCTGACCACCTATATGACCTTAGGCAAGTGATTAAATTTCTCTGGGTCTCAACTTCATTAGCTGGAAAATTAGGGCATTGGAGTGGATGACCTCTGAGGTCCCCTTTTAGCTCTAGATCCATGATCCGAGAAAACATATAGTTACTGTGTGAGTGGCCCATTCTCAAAGGGATATCTCAGTAGTGGTTATTGCTTTTGGTTTTTAGAGGGCTGGGAGATGGGTATGGGTATAGTGGTGTGGAAGGAAAGTTGAAACAATTCCAAAGAAAATAATAAATTTCCAAAGTCCCTAGGAACTTGGTTCTATACCATACCCTAGTAGTCACCTGGTCAATGTACCTGGAGGTGATAGTCTTAGGTTGGAATTGAGGGTAGGAACTCAGAGACAATAGGAGAAGGACAGGGAAAATTCCTGGGAGGTACCTGCTCAGCCCAACATTGGATATAGCTAACCAAAAAGGCAGACAGGCCAACATCTAGGGCTATCTAGATAGGGCCTGCTATGAAAAGACAAACGATGACTCAGAAGGAAGAGAAAGTTTGGGAATTTGCCCTAGATTTCCTTCTCATACTTCTTTATTCTTCTTACCTCATCCTTCTTCAATGAGCTCTTTCCCTCTCTATCTTATATTCACAGGAAACTTCCCAGTGTAACAGTTTTACTCACTGTGGAAGCTGAGGCAAAAAAAAAAAAAAAAAAAAAAAAAGGCAGAACTGTCTAGGCTTTGTCATAGATGTGGATGTCACTGTTGCTTCTTTTTTTTTTTTTTTTTGGTAGAATAAGGCTAATAATAAATTCCTACACTATTTATATTTCCAAGGGCTACATGATCAATGTGTTCTTTTATGTCTTTCTCCCTGCTTCATCTCCTGCCTTTTAGTTTTTCTTTATTCCACTCTTTCCTATTCTTTTTCTCCTTCCTTCTCTGTTTGTATTCTGTCTCTCTCCTAACAGGCCATTTAATCAGTCACTACATGTTTATGGAGTACTTACTGGTTATCTGGTACTTGGCTGGGCACTGGAGAGTGGGAGCAGGCTGGGCTTTTAACAAAATTTTAACCCTTCTTTAGGTATTGAGCTACAGAGAAATCTTCCTGACATCCAGCTTTTATCCAAATCTTGCCCTTTTTCAATGTTAATTCAATTCCATATAACATTCATTAAGAAATTAGTACATAAGATACCTCTTCCTCTCAATGGCATGAGTTGTTGGTAGGATACAGAATCATATAATTCTTAGATCACCTACAAAAATTAATTTAGCTGTTTTATTTAATATATGATTTTTGTTTAAAGACCAGACAGTTGGAGCAGCTAGGTGGCGCAGTGGATAGAGTACCAGTCCTGAAGTCAGGAGGACCTGAGTTCAAATTTAGCCTCAGACACTTAACACTTCCTAGATGTGTGGCCTTGGGCAAGTCATTTAACCCCAATTGCCTCAGCCAAACAAATAAATAAATAAATAAATAAAAATAAAAAAAGACCAGACAGTTGACATACTTCTAGAGGAATTAAGCCAAATGCAATAAAAAGGAGACTTCCTGCTCACTGGGTGAATCTCTGAGGGGACATTTATAGAAAGACAATGATGGAATTGTATAGGATGAGAAGGTGCAGAGATTATGATTTGCAACCACTATTCTTCACATAGATGAAGTATATAGGATACCTAGCTAGGTGCTATTCTGCTGATTACATTAAGAAAAAAAAAGCTTTATGTGGGTGCTTAGCACCTTGTATCTTTTGAAGACTGTCCAGGAGGGCTTATTAATTTCCTTCTGACAAGGTGAGGTGGTTATTCCTAAATTATTGGGTTGTTTGGGTAGAAAAATGGATAGGCCCAGCTTTCAGCAGAATTGTGAATTCAGCAGTTTGTGTTCAGGAAACTTCTCCCCACCCCCCACTTCACTTTCTCCCCTTTTGGTTCCACCTTATCAGTTGTCTATTCATTTGACAATTCTCCTGCTTTCTGCTAGCTAATTCTTACTAGAGTTTTAGCTGACGTTTTTTTTTTTAGATGTTCTACTTCTTTAAGTCGTATGTATTTTAGTAGCTTGAAAAAACCTTCCAGACCAAAAGGAATTAATTTCTAAATGATGGAATTTAAGGCACTGTGAAGGTTGGGGAAGAGAACCTGCCCCAAATACCTCAAATTATACCCACTAGGCAGTCACCCACTCTTCCTATACCTAAGGTAAACCCTTCTAGTGTTAACTGTGTGCAGCTGAGTTAGAAGTTCCTGCCTATGGTGGTAACATGAGAGGACATCATTTCCCATTTGACTGCCTCAGGAGGTAACTATCCGAAGCCATTCTATGAAAGAGTCTGGCTTAACTAGTGTATTTGATTTAAAGAATTAGCCAGTGATCCACAGTCCTAAATTCCTCTGTCAGTGGTATTTGGGCAAGAATCCCCTTTTGCTCCATGCCAAGAGAGACACTCAGAAAGCTGTAGGGGAAAGAGCACTGGATTTAAAGTCAATGGACCTGAATTCAAATCCTGGCTCTTCAACTCAATCTTTGTGTCATCTTGAACAAATCATGTTACTAAGGGACTCAGTTTCTTCATCTATAAAATGAGGGGGATGGATTAAACAGCAAGACCCTTTTCAGCTTTAAATCCTATGATTCATGATGGACTGGGGTAAAGTCATAGTATTTTACAGATATTGTGTATGACAGCCACTTAAATAAAATTACTTATTTGGCAAACTCATTTGTGTCATGTGTTATCTTTCCAGAAAGCAGGACCAACATTTAAAAAATACATGTGACATATATGGGGTGATTCAGGACTATTGGGAAGGTCTCTGCTTATCTCCTCCTTCCCTTCCAGCTCCCTCAATTTGATTCCTTCCTCCTTACCTCCTGAAAGAAGCTAAGACATTTAAGAGATATGCTTGAGGTCACAACCTAATTTAAAGGAAGAACTGGGATGAGGACTCAGGTTTCTTAATGTCCAGATAACAGTTCATTTCATCACACGAGTTCTTTCTGGTTCAGCCTACAGTGTCATTCCACTAGCTGTATCTGCAATCTTTTTTAAAAAGGCAAATTCTCCTAGGAAGGTTAACCTGGAAGGGAATTTTAGATGCTTTCCTGGTAATATGTTTTGATAGGAAAAGAATAGAACACTGAAGCCATGGCAAGGAGGATAGAAGACTGGTGAAGTGGGACTAGAACAGAAAAAGGATGTCAGAAGCCATAGATAAGTTTCTCAGGTCTTCCCAGTTTTCTTTAGTGCTGAAGGCCAATACTACTGTAGTGTTCAGACTATTGTAGATCAGGAAGGAAGGAAAATTAAATTTTGTGTATTTTTCTGGTTCTTGTAAGAGCCATAATCTGGACCTTAGGAAAGAAAGCAAATAGTCCAATAAAACAACTGCAATTGCTATTCATCTAGTGATTTAAAATTTGTAAAACATTCTGCAGATCACTTGACTCTCACACCATCCAAATCCTGATGTAGGTGCTAGAGGTATTATGATCTCTGTTTTACATTTTAGAAAAAAAATCAAACAACTAATGCCAACAGCATCGGGGATTGAGCTATGGCCACACAATTAGTAAGTAGCCGAGGCAGGAAATGAACCTGAGACCCAAGGAAATCGACTCCAAGATCCCCACATATCTACAATGCCATGTTGTCTTTGTTAATCGGTTATTTGCTCAGGGAATAGATCAGTTTGAATTTCATGCTACCTCTTCTAGTTTTGCTCTTCCCATATGACTAGGAGTGATTCTCAGTCTATCTTGGCAAAGTTAATACCTTCACTTTTGACTTACTCCAGTTCTTTCTTTACTGTAACAAGTAACAAAGTCTTTCCATAAAAGGATACAAAAGATACTCTTGATAAGATACTAGGGAGCCCTAGATTTGGAGGGTGAGGATCTGGGCTAAATTTTTGCTTCGCGCACATTACTCTTCCCAGGCTTTAGTCTATTGTACTCAATGTTTTTGGACCTTCTCAGCTCTAAAATCATATAATGAAAAAGGTGTCAATTTTATTAACTACCACAAGTTGTGCCAGACATTGACATCTTGTGAATACCTACAGCCTCACAAGCAGGGTCAGCAGCCACTTACTTCCCTCAGACACATCCTTCTTACACCAAGCTAGAGAACTCAAACAACCTTCAGCATTATCGTATCCTTCAGTAGCAAATAAAGAAGCTGGAAGATACATTCTCTGAATTAAAAAAACAAAAAAGCAAAATCTGATTGGATTCTGTTCTTAGAGAAAAGTGCCAGGCAGGTACCACTGGGGATACATGTAGGGATGATATAGGTATATGTATGTGTGATGCTGTATATGCATTATAAGTGAGTAAATGTATGCAGGTGGAGGTAGGAGTGTTATATGTGAGTTATGTGTGTTATGAATGTGGTAGTGAGCAATAGGTATATGTAAGGTATGTGTAGGTGGGCAAGGCAGTATGCAATTATCCATGTATGATTGGGAGAATTGGTGCCAGAGAAGGAAAAATGTGCATGGGTAGGCGATACTATTTTGGTAGGGGCAAGTTTGACTTTAATCCTGTGTACTAAGGATTATGTTAAGGCCAAGGAAATATTTGTCAATAGTTTAGGAAAGAGGCTAATCCTATTGGCTATGCTGCTAGGGTAAAAGCCAGCTCTCTTGAGGATATTTTTATTATTGTTCGGTTGTGTCTAGTTCTCCATGATCCTGTTTGGAATTTTCTTGGTAAAGATATTAGAGTGGTTTGCCATTTCCTTCTTCAGCTCATCTTACAAATGAAGAACTGAAGCAAACAGGGTGAAGTGACTTGTCCAGGATGGCACAGCTAGGATGTGAAGATGAATTTTCTTGGTTCTAGACCTAGTACTCTATCCACTGTACCACATAGCTGAGGATATTTTATTTAAGCACAAATCTGTCACTCAATAAATATTTGTTTAGGGATATACCCCTGAGATACATCCTCTGAGTCCACCCTGAGGGATAGGGCTTTATATATATGTGTGTGTGTGTGTGTGTGTGTGTGTGTGTGTGTGTGTGTATCTATCTATCTATCTATCTATCTATCTATCTATCTATCTATTTAGCTTTAGATAGCAATCAGAAGTCCTAGAGCAAATAAAACATATGCCTGGGAAAATGTTGAGAAGGTGGGGGTGCAGAGAAGATTGGAGTAGAAATGGGTTTTTTCTTTTTTGCTGAGGCAATTGGGGTTAAGTGACTTGCCCAAGGTCACACAGCTAGAAAGTGTTAAGTGTCTGAGGTCAGATTTGAACTCAGGTCTTCCTGACTTCAGGGCTGGTGCTCTATCCACTGCGCCACCTAGCTGCCCCGAAATGGGTTTTTTCTACAACTTTTCTGTCCTCCAAATTTTGGAAAGATGGAAAACATTTGGAATTTTGCTTAGAATGATAAATAAAATACTTAAAAATCCTATCTATATACTGCTATCTGGCTTTTACTCTTCACAAAAGATTTCTAAAATCTATTCCACTGAAGAATTGCATGTAAAACCATCTAATAGTAGTTTTCCTGCACCCTGCAGCAGTAGTGGAAAAATGTGCTTCAGTCCAAAACTTCAGCTCTCAGAAATCCATGAAAATGGTGAAACAAAATAATAAAGGAAGTAAAAACTGCTTTTGATAACAATTCAGATGTATTATGTTATATAGTTCCATGTGACAAAAAATATATTTAACAAGTTGGGGTAATGAGAGTGGAAAGGAAGTCAGTGTTCAAGGTCTAGCCCCAACTCAAAGCACTGATCCTTCCTCAATCTTTTTATTCCAGTCCTACTTGGTTTCCTCAGGCCACAGATGTTTCAAAACCAACTGCTAATTATGTGTCCTCTTCAGCTACATTCTCAGCTACATTTACCCAGGTGCCCTGGCACCAACAACAATGCTCTTTCATTTCTTCTTCATCTCCTACATATTTGAGACTCCCAAGAGTGAGATTTCTAGTTTTTTATTCTTCCCTTGTAAAGAAATGGAAAAGAATATATATGCATATATATATGTATGTATACATATATATATTACATCAGAGAATAAGGTAAAGGTTTTTTTTCCTAAAAGAAGACTATCTAGTTATATGCTGAATAGTGCCTATATATTCTAGCTATTATGTTTAGTTATAGTTCCTTGAACCTTTGTTGGTTTATGATACTTTCCACTTCTGGAACACTATGCCACAATGGAGCCCACATCACTTCATCTTGATCCCAACAGAGAATGGCCCCTTTGGTTCCAGAAGTTTCTTATTTTGACTTGGGATGTGTTCAATCTGGGCAAGCTCTGGATTGAAACAAGAGAAAGATAAGGAATTACAGATCAATAGAGACTGTGTTTCCAGAACCCAAAAATGGGAGACATCAAGTGATGTACTAAATATACTGAATGAAACACACATTTTAAAAAATATGCCCAATATAGGAATTTATTTTGCTGACTATGAATATTTGATTCAAGAATTTTGGGGGGCATGTGTGTGTCATGTGGTAGAGGGACAGTTGGGGGAAGTTAGATTCTTATTAACTGAAAAAAAAATTAAAAAAAAAAAGGAAAACACCAACAGTGCCTAAAGACCATTCCAAGGTTCTTCAATTTTCTGCCTTTCCCCCCAGTCTCCTCATTTGAAAATATTCTCTGTATCCATTTGCTTGATAGGTCTTAGTTTTGTTTTTACTTTTACGTTACAAGCTTTTTCTTTTCTTCTTCTTTTTCTGTTCATTGCATAAACTCTCAAGGATCCAGCTGTATTCAGTTCCTTAAAGTTCATCTGTGGCTTCATTTATAATAAAAATTGAGAACATTTGCAAAGAGATTCATTTAGTAAACTTGGGTTTGTTTAAATAAACCATACTTTTAAATGTAATATGTAAACATGAGTATTTTATGAGCAAACCAAGTTATTTGTTCAATATAATCCAAGAAATATTTGTTAGGCAGATTTTATTTGTAAACCACTGTACTAGGCCTTGGTAATACAAAGAAAAAAGCCCATAAGGAACTTATAATCTAATTAGGAGGCTATGTATATGTCTCTATATATGTATGTATATATACACACGTAAATCACATATATATGTATGCAAAGTAGAATGTAAGAAAGATAAAGGGAAAATTTAGGCAAAGCATTATAAGAAAATTTGAAGAGAAGATATCACTTTCACCTACGGCCATCTAAGTAAGGATACTTGGAGGAAAAGGAAACCAAATTGGACTTTGAGGGAAGAGAAGGATTTCAACAGATAGAAAAATGGAGGGGTAGAGGGAGTTGTTCTAAACCGGAAGATAAACTACAGGAATGCATTGAGAGCCAAGACAGCAAAATGATATGGAGAGCATTAAGGAGTCCAATCTGGCTGGAAGAGTGTGTTTGTGTTTGTGTGTGTGTGTGTGTGTGTGTGTGTGTGTGTGTGTGTATGAGGGGAAGTAGTATAAAAAGAGACTGGATAGGTGGGTTGGAGCCAGATTGTGGAAAACCTTAAATGCCAGGTTAAGGAGTCAGTATGTTATTTATAACAGGAGTTCTTAGCATTTTTAATGTCCTGGACCCCACAGAGCCTAAAATCTCCTTTTAAGAATAATGTTTTTATATATTTTTATCATGTTTAACATATATTAAATTACTTGCCATCTAGGGGAAAGGGTGGGGAGAAGGGGGGGCGGAAATTGGAACACAAAGTTTTGCAAGGGTCAATGTTGAAAATTTTTTCCATGCATATGTTTTGAAAACAAAAAGCTTTAACAAAAAAGAATAATTTTTTTTAAATTTTATTTGCATAACATATGTGTGGGTAATTCTTCAACAATAACCCTTACATAGCTTTCTGTTACAAATTTTTCCCCCCAACTCCCCACCCCTCCCCTAGATGGCAGGATATCCACTACATGTTAATTATATTAAAATATTGGCAAATCGAATATATGTATACATATTTCCAAACTTATCATTGTTATGCAAGAAAAATCTTATCTACACAAATGATATATCAGATAAAGGAAACACAATGTAAGCAAACATCAATCAAGGAGTATGAGAATGTTATGTTGTGGTCCACATTTCACATCCCTCTCTCTGGGTGTATATGGCTTTCTTCAGTGAACAATTGGAGGTGGTTTGAAACATTTCATTGTTGAAGAGAGCCATGTCCATCAGAATTGATCGTCATATAGTACTGTTGTTGCCATGTATGATGATCTCCTGGTTCTGCTCATTTCACTCAGCATCAGTTCATGTAAGTCTCTCCAGGGCTCTCTGAAATCATCTTGCTGGTCATTTCTTACAGAACAATAATATTCCATAATATTCATATGCCATAATTTATTCAGCCATTCTCCAATTGAAAGGCATCTATTCAATTTCCAGTTTCTAGCCACTACAAAAAGGGCTGCCACAAACATTCTTGCACATGTGGGGCCTTTTCCTTCCTTTATGATTTCTTTGGGATATAAGCCCAATAGAAATGCTGCTGGGTCAAAGGGTATGCACAGTTTGATAACTTTTTGAGCATAGCTCCAAATTGTTCTCCAGAATGGCTGTATCCGTTCACAGCTCCACCAACAATGCATCAGTGTCCCAGCCCTCCCACATCCCCTCCAACATTCATCATTAACTTTTTCTGTCATTTTAGCCAATCTGACAGGTGTGAAGTGGTACCTCAGGGTTGTCTTGATTTGCATTTCTCTGATCAATAGTGATTTGGAGCACCTTTTCATATGACTATAAATAGTTTTAATTTCATCCTCTGAAAACTGTCTGTTCATATCCTTTGACCATTTATTGATTGGAGAATGGCTTGAATTTTTATAAATATGAGACAATTCTCCATATATTTTAGAGATGAGACCTTTATCAGAACCCTTAAATGTAAAGATGATTTCCCAATTTATTGCTTCCCTCCTAATCTTGTCTGCATTGATTTTGTTTGTACAAAAACTTTTTAACTTAATATAGTCAAAGTTATCTATCTGGTTTTCAATTAAGAGTTCCAGTTCTTCAAAAAGAATAATTTTTAAATATATAAAATAAAATATATATAATTATAAAGGTTAGTGAAAATTAAGATGCAATTTTTTTCCCATCCAAGTTCATAGAACTCCTGGAATTTTTCCATGGATCCCAGCCTAAGAACCCCTGGTCTAGAGGTAATAATATCACACCAAAGCATTTTTTCCCTGGGTTTCTTTCCCCTGTTCTTCAGTAATGTTCTGTCTCTAATAAAAAATATCCCTTGTCCTTAAGGAGCTCAACAGTCTTGAAATAATTAGAGAATGATAGATTATAAATAAAGGACCAACTAGGTAAAGCCTGAAGTTTATCTTTAAAGTTAATCTTTCTAGCATTTATATAGTGCTTTAGGTTAAGAAGCACTTTATCCACATTACCTCATTTGAGCATCACAACAACCCTGTGGAGTATTTTATGGGTTCCAAAGATTAAGTGGCTTGTTCATAATCACCCAGTAAGTAAATAAGGCAGGATTTGAATTCAGATCTTCCTGATTCCAAATCTAACACCACATTGAATCTCTCCATTCAAAAAGAGGAGAGATCAATTAAGTACAGTCCTTAATAGTCAAGAAAGGAAGAGAGAAAGCTTCATTAAAGTACAGACAGGTTTTGCATTGGGCAGGTAGGTGTCACAGTGGATAGACAACTGGTTTGAAGTCAGGAAGATCTGAACTAAGATCTGGTCTCAGAGACTTAATGTGTGACCCTGAGCAAGTCATTTAACTCTGCCTCAGTTTCTTCATTTGTAAAATGAACTGGAGAAGGAAATGGCAAACCACTCCAGTATTTTTGCCAAGAAAATCCCAAACCGGGTCATGAAATCAGACATGACTGAAATGATGGAACAACGATAATCAAAATATCAAAAAGTTAAGTTCACGGACCCCATGAGGTTAAGGTTAAGAATCCCTGTGATGTAGAGTATCTGGTGTTGATTGACAACCCCCCCAACCAAGCTAGGATAAACTCTATGAGTTCCTTCTTTGGATACCAGCTGGCACCTAGACCTAGTCTGTGTCAGTGATGAGGGCCTGGCCTGGGTTGATACAGTTTAGGAAGAAAAAGAAAGAGACTGAGAATGAGAAGAAAGATGTGATACAGACAGGGTAGAAAGAAAGAAAATCAGGGAAGCAGGAGCAGCTATGAGCTGAAGTGGAAGAGTGCCTACCTCTGCCACAGGAAGCCCAGCCCTGGGACAGACTGCACCCTATGTTCCACAACGATCAATTGGGATAAATGCATAATCTTCACAGGACACCAGAGTTAGAGTTTAAAAGGATTGTAGCTAATTTGCAAAGTGCTCTATATCTTATGTAATCTCATTTGATCATTACAATCACCCTTCGAAGTAGGGGCTATCATTTCTCCATTTATAGATGAGGAAACTGAAGCTGAAAGAGTTTTAAGTGACAACTATTTAAGTGTAAGGTTCACACAGCTACCAAGTATCTGAGAAAGTATTTGAACTTGGGTCTTCTTGACTCCAAGTCTAATATTTTATCTACCTAGCTTCCTTATCAACATGACTGTATAAGTCATTTAGGACAACCCCTTTATTTATAGTTAAGGAAACTGAGGCACAAAGAGGTTAATGAATTTGTCTAAGAAGTTAATAAATGGAAAAGCCAGGATTTGGCGCATCCTTTTGCATCAGCTAGCCTTGTATTGTGTATATACTCCATATGGCCAAAGTCAATTTATTCTGATCCATTAGACCCTTGTATAAGAATCTGATGCATGTTCAGATCAACTAAATGTATACCTCGTAGAAGACATTCTACATTCATCTACCACATGAATGGGAACCTCTGGGACTAGCTGTGTCTTTAAATCTGTCCACTGAGGGCATGGTTACTCTCTCTAGGTAGCATCCAAGGATGAAGGTCTTGTTCATCCACAGCATAAGCACCCAGCACTAAGCTGGGGGGGCGGGGAAGGACCACTTAGGCTCTGTAGATCCAACAAATAGGGTCTGAGTTGTGACCTGTTGCAGGAAATGGGGTTCAAGATCTGGAAGCTGGAGCCATGGGTACTTTAGGATCAGGATTCTAGGCTAGCTCCTACAACTAACACAGGAGGGAAATCCTGAGAAATCAGAATCTCCTGGGGCACAAGAATGAGGGGGAGTGCTTTGAACTTGCAGATTGGTAGGATTGATGCTATGTGGGAACTGAGCTGTGAACCCAATCTACCTCCCTTCTACAGAGATCAAAGGAGCATGGGGAGATTATGCCCTCTACCCAGGTTTAAGGAGAGAAATATTTGTAGTTTTTGTTTTGGCTATACCTTTCTTGAAATAAGTAGTTCTAGTGATAACATTGTTGGTGGAACTGCAACCATTCTGGAGAGCAATTTGGAACTATGCTCAAAAAGTTATCAAACTGTGCATACCCTTTGACCCAGCAGTGTTTCTATTGGGCTTATATCCCAAAGAGATCTTAAAGGAAGGAAAGGGCCCCACATGTGCAAAAATGTTTGTGGCAGCCCTTTTTGTAGTGGCTAGAAACTGGAAACTGAATGGATGTCCATCAATTGGAGACTGGCTGAACAAATTATGGTATATGAATGTTATGGAATATTATTGTTCTGTAAAAAACAACCAGCAGGATGATTTCAGAGAGGCTTGGAGAGACTTGCATGAACTGATGCTAAGTGAAATGAGCAGAACCAGGAGATCATTATACACGGCAACAAGAAGACTATATGATGAACAATTCTGATGAACATGGTTCTCTTCAACAATGAGATGTTTCAAATCAGTTCCAATTGTTCAGTGATGAAGAAAGCCATATACTCCCAGGGAGAGGCTTGTGGGAACTGAGTATGGACCACAACATAGCATTTTCACACTCTCTATTGATGTTTGCTTGCATTTTGTTTTCCTTCTCAGGTTTTTTTTCTTGTAGATCCATTTTTTTTGAGCAGCAAGATAACTGTATAAATATGTATACATATATTCGATTTGTCAAGTATTTTAACACAATTAACATGTATTAGACTTCCTGCCATCTAGGGGGAGGAGGGAAAAATTTGTAACAGAAAGCTATGCAAGGGTCAATGTTGAAAAATTACCCATGCATATGTTTTGCAAATAAAAAGCTTTAATAAAAAATAAATAAAAGAAAATTTAAAAAAACCAAGTAGTCCTGTATAAAAGATCATTTAACTATGGAAGTGGTTAAATGAAAGTGGGATGCTGGAGGCTCCCTAAAATTTGAGAACACAAGGGTGAGGGACTTGAACCAATGGCAGGGACTAAAAACTCCTACCTCAAACTCCTAAAGGCTCCAGGGAATGCTGAGAAAAGGGGTAAATTGTGATACACATGGTTTTTAGGCAGTGGAGGACAAGAATAGTTTACTTCCCAAAAATCATAGTTATGACTGTTCATATGTCACTTTTGAACTTCTGATAGGATGAGCATAAAACTTATTTGGCCATGGATAAAAATCGGAAAAAAAAGATCAGTGAATTTTTTTATAGGGCCAATGCAAGAATTTGTTTTCCTTTATTGTTCATGTTTATTATAAAGGTTTTAGTTCTCATTTACTTTTTTTTTCCATTTGAGATGGTGGTGGAAGGAAGAGAAAATATATTTATGTTAACTGAGAAAATATATCAATAGAACCGAAGAAAAAACTCCAGAGTCTAAAAGAAAAACATACAATATATCTGAGACATCTAAAATCATGAACCTTTGGGTAAGGAATCATTAGGAATACTTGTTGGAAGAATTGATTATGTGGGCTGGCTCCCAGCAGAGGGCAGTCGTTCTGTGTCAAACTAACCAGATTTCTAGGGTTTCCAATTTAGTTTGGGGAAGGAAGGAACATGGCTGAGTTTATTTTGCTCTCCAAAAGTATCTCCTTGTTTGTGCTGTCATTGATTGAATGCATGTTTCCTAGGAAGGCTCAGATACATTGGGAATTCTGTTTTGTGTATTTTTCTCTTTCTACTGCCCTTAGGCAATTTGTATTATGGGGACTGAGAAGTATCCAGAGGGAATGCACTGTCCTCAAATCAAATGAGATAACATATAGAAAGCATTTTGCAAACCTAGAAACACTATATAAATGCTAGCTATTATTATTAATTTGACCTGATCATGGATATAATCTTGTTTTCTGTTCTCTTTTCAGAAGTTTAAACTTTCTCACTGATGAGAAAGCTGAAGTGCAGAGGTAAAAATGAGTGAGTTGTTAATGATGGAAGGTCAAGCATCAACAGCCTTGAACTACCTTTTCCCTTTCCCAAGAAAAGTTAACCACTTGGGTGACTGTGGAAAATGTTCAGAGAATAAATTTTGAGAAGGAAGAATGTATGCAGAAGGCAGTTAGGGCTTCTTGGTCTCAAGTAGTCCTAAAGATGAAGTAGGAGCAGGTGATGGTGAAGCAGATTGTTCCACCCTATTTTTATAAGTGAAGAGTAGAGGGCTATCAAGGGTGGGTGTATTCATGTGCTATGGACAGAATAGACAGAATATTGAACTTAGGACAATTGCAACAACTTTCTTTTTCTTTTTGGTCCATTATAATAATAGCTTTTTATTTTTCAAAGTACATGTGATACAAAAATAGTTTTCAACATCCACCCTTACAAAATTTTGTGTTCCAAACTTTCTCCCTCCTTCCCTGTTTCCCCCCTCCCCAGACAACAAAAAATCCAATGTAAGTTCTTTTAATTGAAAATTAAATTCTTTTAAATGTGAAATTCTTTTAAACCTATTTCCACATTTAGGATGCTGCACAAGAAAAATCAAATCAAAATGGGAAAAATGAGGGAAAAAAAGCAAACAAGCAAACAAACAACAGCAAAGATGAAAATACTATGTTGTGATCCACATTCTTCTCTCTCTGAATGTGGATGGATCTTTTCATCACAAGTCTAATGGAATTGCCTTGAATCAACTCATTGTTGAAAAGAGCCAAGTCCATCACAGTATTGCAATAACTTTCTAAATATTATCCCTCCCTTCAGCCTTTTCTCTTTCTTGCACATAGCCAGACTTAACTTCCTAACACTGTGATCTGAGCCCACTGAAAAGGAGAGAGGCTAGGATTTGGAGTTAGGATTAGTTGTCTGAGACTCAGTTTCCTCAAATGTAAAAAAAAAATCCCTGCTTCACAAGGCTGCTGTCAGGATCAAAATGAGTCTTTTGGTGAATTTTCTTGTTCTAAGACAAAGGACCACCATTCAGTGGAAGAGGTAGAGGCAGACTAAGACTTTATCCCCAGGTCCTGGATTTAGAAGTCTCTGTAAACGTTTGTGATCAAATCAATTTCAGTTTAAAAAGCATTTATTGACCACCAGCTATGAGCAAGGCACAGTAATAGGCACTGGCATATAAAAACAAAAACAAAATAGTAGTCCCTGATCTCAGGGAGTTTAAATTCTATTGGATGGATACACACACACACACAAACACAAACACACACACACACATATATATACATGTATATAAGTACACAATATATCTGTACAAATACATATATATGTATATATATGTATATTTGTATGTGTACAAATAAGTAAATACAAATATAATGCCTCTTTGGCAACTCTTCAACTGATACATGTTAGGTTCCTGGGGAGAATGACTACTTTCGGTTCTATGTACTCTTCAGGTATGCATTCTTAAAGCTTTAGAGTTCAGCAGACACTAACAATGTAAATATCTTTCAATAGTCAGGGGACACAATTAGACACAAAAAAGACATTTCCTGGAATACCATAGTAAGAAGATTTATAATATACAAATATCCTTTTCTTCCTGCATAATCTTTTTTTGTAAATAGTAGTTTATTTTTTTTCAATTGCATGTAAAGATAGTTTTCAACATTTATTTTTTATAAGATCTTGAGCTCTAAAATTTTCTTTCTCCTTCCCTTCCCTCTCCAAGATAGCAAGCAATCTAATTTAAGTTGTATATGTATAATCATATTAAATACATTTCCACAATAATCATGTTGTGAAAGAAGGAACAAAACAAAAGGAAAAAACCATGAAAACAAAACTAAAAGAAGTGAAAATAGTATGCTTTGATCTGCATTCTGTTTCCATAGTTCTTTCTCTCCTCTCTTATAATATCAAGGCATCCTCCCTTGACAGCCTATATATAACTAAAATGATTCAGTGATCACATGAGAGAAATGTGGGGATGGCAACTCATACTTTAGATTCTTCAGGGTCTCTGATATCCTTTTTGTTCCTCTCTTGGCAAGGGAGTCCTGGCTGGGTGTGATGTTTAGTTTAGACTCACTAAGCCATCTCTACTGGACACTTTGTTGGGATTCTTGGACCTTCTCTCTGAAGGGCACATTGCTTTGAAGGTTGGCTAATCTCTCTAATCTCTATCCAGAATGAAATCCCTGGCTAGGCCACTACCCAGCTCTTTCAGAAAGATAGAGAATCTTTATTTTTTGACCAATGGGAAACTTTCCCAGTTCTACTCTGTTGGAATCTTGAGTCTGAGACCTAACATATCCTGAGAAGCAAGATTTATGCTCTAGTCACAAAAAAATCTCTCTTTTTTCAAACTCTCTCCATCCGAAGTTTGGGGTTGAAAAAATTTATTGAATTGTTCAGGCTTTTTTTTGCATACAGGTCAGATGCTTCTCTTATTCTTATTCTCTACTTCTTCCTTCTTTTGTATTCCTCAAGAGGGGAAGGGAAAAGGTACAGGTTTATTGTTCAAGCAGGTGGTTTTTTTTTTTTAACTCTAATACTGGCCACAAGGCCACAAACTGATTGTCTCTGTCAATCAGAAATTCCTCATACTCCATCATGGTTTAATTTAATGACTAATGAATGTGTTATAATCTCATTAGAATGACAAAGAAACTTCCATTGGACCATCATCTATCATCTAACAGGAGCTCACATTCTATTTTGGTATCAGGCTGTTTAGAAAAGCTCTCCCATTGATTTGTTCATCAAAGAATTGGCCTGATTCCTTTGCTTAATCGAAATAAAAACAAACATATCCAAAACAAACACATGGTAATTTGGGAGAGGTAAAATGGGGTACTCAGGAAAGGCTTCTTGAAGAAGGTTGTACTTGAGCTTACCCTTAAAGAGGGTTAGGAGTTCCAAGATATAAGGAGGAGAAAGAGTGGGCCCCATCATGGGGTAACAGGCAGGGAGAGGGAAATAGAATGTTGACTACTGAGTAGAAATGATAGAGTTTAGCATGTTTGCAAACTAGAAAACTACCTGATGGCTTATTTCCTCTACTCCTTCCCTTCCTCCCATCCTCCAGTGGAATATCAAGTAAGTGCCTCCATATTCCACCTATTCCTCACCTGTAGTCTCTTGGAGTTTCAGAGTCTCTGCTCCAGAAGATGCTAAAGCAGAATAAAGAGCCTGTCTGTACTGCTTACCTTAGACTAGCAGGCTTGTGCTACTCCAGGTACAAAAATTATTAAGTCTCTGGGAAGGAAATGGGAAGAAGCTGTTGCTTATTAATATGATTTAACAATTAGAGGATAAATCTCTAGCCAATTACGAAATTCTTCCCATTGGAGTTTCTCCAATAGGTTGAGACACGGACTTCCCTGGTGTCTGCAAAAAGCACTCTCTTACCTGATCTTGACAACAATCAATCCATTGTTAACCTTGACTGCCCCCCAGCAAGAATTACTTTATCAGATGCTGTCCTTCTAGGGCACTGTTAGTTCCACTGGGAAATAGGGGAGAAAGAAGTCAGAAGGGCAAATATTTGAATTCCAGGTGTTTTGGCTTAAAGTGGCTATTATAGTCAATCTAAAGCAAGAAGCAGTCATTGGGGATATTACCATTATCTGGATTCCCATTGCTTCTTTTTCAGAAGAGGACACTTTTCTCCATCAGGGGCTAGGGAGTTCTCCATAGTTTGAATATAACTTCCCTCCCCAACCTTAACTCTTCCCCTTCCATGTTGAGTCTTGCATTGGACACTTACTACTACATTTCTTAGACTTTTTGCTTTTGTTTTTGCTTTTTTATTTTTTTTAAATAATTTTTTCAAGTACTTTTTAAAAAATTCTGAACTTAAAAAATAAAACATCTTTCCATAACTAAGTAGAGTAGAAAATAGAGGATTACATTAGAAATTGTGATCTATGTACAATTTACTATTCCCTTTAAATATACAACAAAGTTAACATGTTCCATTTTTTCTCCCTTCCCACACCCTCACTCTAGAGATAGCTATCATGAAACATAAATATGTGTACATACATGTATACATGTATTTTTACATACACATATACATATACCTGTGTATGGATCTCAGTTTTTTCTCTATATGTAAATAGCATCTTTCTTCATAAGATCTTTATAGTTAATTTGGGTATTTATAATAGAATGACTTGGGTACTCAAAGGATTACACCAAAAACTGCAATCCATTGTGTACAACTTGCTATTCCTTTTAAATATACAACAAAGTTGACTTTTTTTCTTCCTCCTACATCCCAATCCTAGAGATGGTTACCATTAAACACAAATGTGTGTGTATATATGTATGTGTATATATTTTTTACATATATGCTCTTATGTGTGTTTGTATAAGTATACACACACATATATACACATGTGTGTGTATCTCAATTCTTTCTCTAGAGGTAGCCTTTCTTCAAAGGATCTTTGCAGTTAATTTGGGTATTTTTAATAGAATACAATCTTTTATCTTTTATGGGACCTTTGCACCAACCACACTGGACCGATTTCTACCATATAAAACATCCTGCACTTTCCCACCTTCATGTCTGCATTCACTCTGTTCTTTTCTCTGGAATGTTGTTGAATACCTTGAGCACTTGAATATTTCAGAGACCAACACAGGGACTGTCACTGTCAGAGAACTCTCAGGGGAGGGCACTCCATCTACCAATGTAGGTCAGTACATACTTGGAAACCTTTATAGTCTTAGAGTTGTCTGAAGAGAAATGACAAACCTGGGCAGCCTGCAGAAGGCCCCCAACATACCTCAATGTGTGTGGGGGTGGGGTGGGGGGAAGGAACCACATTAAGATATAATTGGGAGGGGCAGGTAGGTGGCTCAGTGGATAGAGCATCAGCCCTGAAGTCAGGAGGACCTGAGTTCAAATATGGCCTCAGATACTTAACACATCCTAGCTGTGTGACCTTGGGCAAGTCACTTAACTCCAATTGCCTCACCAAAAAAGAAAAAAAAAGATATAATTGGGAAACATATAACAAAAATTAGCAAAAATGCAATACAACCTAGATAATTTGTGGCTTTCTAAGTCAGTACATGGCTGCAGATATTCCAATTCTATTTGAATTTGATATACTGACCTAAAACACTGAGGAGCTTAATAAAATGCTTACTGATTAACTGAGGAAGGTCACACAAACAGTATGTGTCAGAGGCAGACTTGAATTTGGATTTTCTTAGCTTCCAAGGCCTACTTTCTTGCATTATAGCCTCATTATCTCTCCATAAGGAGGCTGGATTTTAAAGCCCAATCTAATGCTATATTCTTCCTTATTAACACTTTGCTCTTTGTTATAGTTTTCTGTAATGTACTAGCACCTAGGGGTTCCCAATATACTTCCATGAAGTCTTATGTGCTACAATGTAAGCAAGAACTTTAATTTGAATAAACATTGTACCTTCTCTCCCCAAAGGTGATATTTACCAAGTATAATTTTTTATTACCTGTTTAATTATGAATTGGTTAATTAAATGATGTTTTATTCATATACAAAATGTTCTGATCATAACATACCTCAATGTGTTTGTGGGGGCAGTTATCTGTTATTATCCCAATTTTGCAAATGAGGAAACCAAAGGTCAAGTGACTTGTCCAGGGTCACACAACTAGTATTTGTATCAAAACTAGTAGGTATCTGAGGCTGGAATTAAACTCAGATGTTCTTAATCCCAGGTCCAAACACATCTCTCTTTCTCTCTCTCTGTACACACACCTATATATATTAGGATAAAGGGAAGAATAGATGGAAATCTCAGAGAGATGGCACAGAGGAAAACAGAGGACTAGAAAAGTCCCCTTGGAAATTGAATTAGAGCTGATTTAAAGGCAGGGGCCACTTTTATTTGGCTTTGTATTTTCACACAGGACTTGATACTCCTCAGTCTCCTTTGCAGAATAACCCTCCATTTTGTTTCTCTTTGCCATGCATGTAACAGAAGACTCTCTCCTGGGCCCTCTTCTCTTTCTGCACCTTCTTCAAGTGATTTTATCAATTCAATATGTCCTCAGCCCCAGACTTTCTACAAAATCCCACAATACCAGGGACCTCTGGGCATTTTGAACTTGATTTCCCCTAGGCATGTCAAATTCACAGTGTCCCAATGAGAACTTGTTATTTTTGTCTCCAAATCCAATCTTCTTTTGAATGTACCTATTTCCACTGAATACACTACCATCCTTCTACCACTTCCATCATTCTCCCTCACTCCACCTATCTAATCAGTTGCCAAATTTTATTAATTCTACCCCACAATATCTCCTACCTCTCCTTTTTTCTCATGTTACAATCTTACTCTGCCCTTCTCCAAGTTCAGGCCCTTTTTATCTTTTACATTTTCAGTTATTTCAGTGGTGTCTGACTCTTTGGGACTCCATTTGGGTTTTTTTTGGCAGAGATTCTGGAATGGTTTGTCATTTTTTTCTCCAGCTCATTTTAAAGATGAAATTGAGGCAAACAGAATTAAATGGCTTGCCCAGGATCACATAGCTAGTAAGTGTCTGAGACTGGATTTGAACTCAGATCCTTCTGACTCTAGGTCCAGTGCTCTTTCCAGTGTGTGACCTAACTGCCCTCCATTTCTTACATGGAACTTTGCAATAACTTCCAAATTGGTTTCTTAGATTTCTTTCTTCTCCAAGCTGTCCTCCAAACAGCTTCCAAAATAATTTTAAGTCCAGGTCTGACCATATCACTCTCCTATTCCATAATCTCCCTATTACTTCTAGAATAAAATATAAAATCTATTTGACATTTAAAACCTTTCATAGCCTGACTCCAATCTACCTTTCCAACCTTATTATTATTATGATAATCCACTAAAACTAATCTTTTTTCTGTTCCTCACACTTAGCATACCCTCCCTCCCTCTCTCCTTCCTTCCTTCCTCCCTCTCTCCCTCTCTCCCTCTCTCCCTCTCTCCCTCTCTCCCTCTCTCCTTCCTTCCTTTCTTCCTTTCTCCCTTCCTTGCTTCCTTCCTTTCTCCCTTCCTTGCTTCCTTCCTTTCTCCCTTCCTTCCTTCCTTCCTTTCTTCCTTTCTCCCTTCCTTGCTTCCTTCCTTTCTCCCTTCCTTCCTTCCTTCCTTTCTTCCTTTCTCCCTTCCTTGCTTCCTTCCTTTCTCCCTTCCTTCCTTCCTTCCTTCCTTCCTTCCTTCCTT